>BGPT01001295.1:91612-129666 GCA_003297045.1 Symbiodinium sp. clade C Y103
ATGGGATGCGGCTGGTGGCTTCTGATCTGGTCAGTTTGATGAGAGATGGCATCGAACTTCGGTTTGGCGACACTTTGGAGACACTGCGTGTTGGAGTCAGAGGGGTCAAAGGGGACTGGCCTTGGCTCATAGAGTGTGGTCATCTTAGCAGACACTTCAGAAGGGCCCCCAAGCGGGGGGAATCGACGATGCAAGCTGGCGGGATATGCCACCTATGTCTTGGAGGGGTTGAAGATTTCCCTTTTGAAGATTTTGGAGCATCTCCACGCTTCGAAGCGACCATGTGCAGCGCGGCAGTGTCTTTTCTTAAACTTTACAACGTTGGCTTATGTCTTTTTGAGTCGACCAAGCATGGAAAGCATTTAGGGGTTTTGGTTTAGAGATTTTTTCCCCTCAAATGCTTTTATTTCTGAGGCACAGGCGCCCTGGGATTCCATCTCTCCTTTTGTGGAGATGCTGCCGAGTCAGACATGCATGCCTGCTTGGCTACTTCGCCCGGACATCTTTCACAACTGGCATTTGNATTAGCCGTGAGACTATGGGCTTCAAAACATCCTTGGACTGGCCTGATGGAGGATGGCAAAAAGGTTCAACGACCACCTTGCTCCTCGAACCTTGGATAGTAAAAATATTTCTGAATTAGGTGGATATTTTACATTGACTATATGCCGATTATACATAATAATATGGATTCCCTTGCATGTATATTAAAACCTTTGGTAAAACAGGACCCTTGACTTATAGTTTCCCTGGTGGATTACCTATAATAGTTCGCCTAGCAGTTATGTTCAATTTGGGAACAACTAAAGGAGTGGATGGAAAACTTCCTGACCGATGATGTGGTTAACCACTTGGCTGACCTCGACACCAGGGTTCCCTTGATAGCAGTGGTAACGCGGAACGTCAATGAGGTCTTTAGGTTGCTATTTCACAATGGAGCGTGGCTACATTGCACCATTGCGGCAGAAGTTGGTCGCAGGGGTTTGCTCTCTGTCCGTGCCAACAAGAGATTGGCCCAGGTTTCGGTACAGCTATGTGAACCTAGGTTCCCAGTACATCCTAAATTGCATATGCTTTTCCATGGCTACAGGTTTCTGGAAAGATGGAGCCTGCAGTTTGAGTGGTGCGAGTCGCCACTGGTCGACGGGTGTCAAGTTGACGAATCTTTTGTTGGGGTTATCAGTAGATATTCTAGGCGTGTGTCGCCTAAAATTACTGTCCAAAGGACATACGACCTGTACTTAGCCTCGATGAGGNGACGAATCTTTTGTTGGGGTTATCAGTAGATATTCTAGGCGTGTGTCGCCTAAAATTACTGTCCAAAGGACATACGACCTGTACTTAGCCTCGATGAGGCATCACCTTCTGGGGGACAAGGAAAATTGATGAAAAAGCAAAGCGGNCGCCTAAAATTACTGTCCAAAGGACATACGACCTGTACTTAGCCTCGATGAGGCATCACCTTCTGGGGGACAAGGAAAATTGATGAAAAAGCAAAGCGGGGCGAGAAAACAGGACAGTGGCGAGAATCCCCCAATGAACCCGGAGACGAGCGAGAAATCTAATTTTTTGTTTTTTTTTTGGGATGAGTAACAATTTCAACAAATGTGGTCTAGCTGGTACATATACATGTTAATATCATCTCCATGTGCTGAATGTTGCCAGTCTCCCCCCCCATACCCGTAGCAGGTGAGTTCGGCGTGCTGCCGCAGCTACACCGCTGAGTGAAGCGGGAACGAACTGGTGCTTGAAAAGCGGTCGTGTTCGTGCAGAGATGGGATGGGTCAATACCACACATTAGTAGTGAATGACAATGATTTGTAGTGATTGATCACTATTATATAATATATAGTGATTGACAGTGATTAATAGTGATTAACAGTGATCAAAAGTGATTCATAGTGATCAATAGTGATTTGTGGTGATTAATAGTTTTTAGTAATGATTTGTAGCGATTCATAACAATGATTAATAATGGTTTGTAGAGATTAATAGTGATTTGTAGTTATTGAGAGTGATTAATTGAACAGTGATTAACAGTGATTAATAATGTAACTACCCAAAATTTGGCTGCTCCCAGAAATGACTAACGGGAGAATTTGGATGGTAAAACTATGCTTTCCTGCAAATTTCCGCTTAAGCTAATCTATTGAGGGGTTATTCACATCCACACATAGACCATAGAAGGGGAGGCCCCCGTTTGCGATAGCTAAGGTGGTTGAATTGTCTTGGTAAACTATGGGGTTTATGGCAGTAGCAACTATAGTCAGATGGGATTATAAATCAACTTATAACTTGGGGGCCCCACATTGTATTTGACCATTCTGTTCGTTTGCCATGTGAATACCACGAGATTGACCCGTTTCCATACGCGTTGGCAGTTTCAACAACACGTCCTTCTCATGTTCCATACATAGGAACTGGAAGCTTCGCTACGCAGAGCAGGCCTGATTGACGAAGTCGATATATTTGTTGGTCTCATTGAAATGACATTATTTATATGTTTTACAACTTTACATAAAAAACATGGTAGATACCTGGTATCAGCCATTTGTTCTAGAAAAAAACAGAGACTCGTTTCCTTTAGTCGACAGAACTTTTGCAAAACCGCTCTGTGCGCCACATCAAAAGTGATGGCTTTCAAGAGGCGGCGCGGAAAAGAGATGCTTCGAATCATTTGTAGCCCTTTAGCAAGGTTTATAGAATTGGCCGAAATAATCTTAGGTGATATGTTTCACCGTGGTTGCAGGAGTTACATAATGAATCCCATTTATAACTGTTAAGGGTCATAACTAATTGCAATACAGTAATTAATCTATGGACATGGGACTAGCGGGTCCCATGCATGTCCTCTTGCAGTGGTCGGTTGTTTTTTCTTCCATGGGCTCCCCCTTTCAACAACCAATGGGTACCAAACTGGCCCTTCTATGTTTCGTACAAGGACACTAGATTTGTGGGTCCAGTTCCGCTCACAAGGTGGCCGGTATTGGCATCAATTAAGGAATATCCCCAGTTCTATATTATTTACGAATGGTGCTGTACAATGTGTTGGACACATTGTCCACAACCATTTTTTTGTTTTTGAGGGAGACTGATGGTTGAGCATTGATTTTAGGGTCTCCTTCTTTTCGGACAAGGCCACATGATTCTCCTACTGCCGGGTATTCCACTGCAACATTCTGTTGGGGCTAAAACAACATGGCCAAGGCTCGAATCCACCTGTAGTCAGTCAGTTGAAGGCGATCCATTGAACATCCCATTGCTTGCATTACTCGACCCCTCAATTTACACCCCCCTCTTAAACTTATGAAACAAGATATATGTTTGGTCGATTTGCAGTTTTGTTGGGGTTGATGTTAACCCAGAAAAAATAGAAAAAATTCGGTTCCAGGTTGGTTTATCTTTTCCTAGCTGCCAGGATGCCGGGGGTGACTCTGAGTTAAGTTCAGACTGACTGGAAGTTAGGGTCACATATCCAGCCTTTTCCGAGTACCCTAGGGTAAACTCACATAGATGTGGAAAAGCCATGGTTTCCTTAGGAAAACAATTTCCAACTAGCGGTTTTTCCACATCTATCCTAGTTTACCTCAGGGTCCCAGAAAAAGAAAAAAAACGTGTCAAAAAATTGCAACTCCCAGAATTGGTTTGAGGCTCCCCAAAAGGTGTTGCCCCATAGCTACAATGTGGGGCACCCTAGTCAAAAGTTGGTTTATAAGCCCCATTAACTATAGATATATCTACTATAAACCATAGTTAAGCTACTTACCATAGTCAAGCTAGTTATAAACTAACTTAGCTATCTAGGGGGCCCCACATTGTACCTTTATTTGTAACTCGGATTTTCGGTGTTTGCATCTGCGATTGGATGAGATGAGATGATCATGTTAATGGGATGCTTTAGTTCCTTTGCTGAGTATACTGAGTATGCTTGAGTATTCAAAATTGTTCTAGAACTAAATGGACATAACGATAATATATGGGAATACAGTATGCTCTAACCAGCTTGATATTCCCATAAATGGGATGTGATGGGATGTTCCTTCTTAGATAGAGATATGATGTTGTTTTTTTTATCCATATGATTCCCATATGATTTTCATTATAACCAGCTAGAAATTTCCATCTTCCTTGGCTTTTCCAGGTACCACGTTTGCCATGCGAGCGACCCGCAAGGGAGCCCAGATGGTAATTCAGGGGGTATGAAAAACCAGCGAAATGTATTCTCCGGATAGCAAATTATCATAGAAAATAGGGATTCTATGGCATTTCATAGGGATTCAACATGATTCAACCATCAACATTATTAGGATTTCATGGGATGTAAGAAGGATTCACTCTCCGATAATCAAACATGGCTAGATGGGACTTCCACTATAAATGTAGGTTTATAGCTGGGAAAATCAACTATACATGAGGGATCATTCCAGCGGCCAACTTTTGATGTGAAGCATTCCCATAGTACATGCCTGCACACTGCGACACAATCCCAGTACTTACAGTAGTACTTTTATCGATGTGTGGATCATCCATGGTTCAATGCTGATGAATGTGGTAAATCCAATGCCATAAATATCCCCCAGAATATCCAAAGTCACCGTTTCTATGGGTTGGATTGAAACCATTCCCAATTGGTAGGTTTATGATATTGGGTGAATCCAACATGAATCAACATTTCTCAAGTTTCGCAGCTGATACTTGAACATGATCTAGTTGGCGGTTCCGAATCTGGCAGCCAATCATATCCAGCAAGTGATCAAACTCAGTTCAATAGGAACGTTTTCGCTCGTGGCAGACCATTGAACAAATAGGTTTGCTGTTTGATCAAAGCTTCTACTTGGACCATACAATGTGGGCCCCCCAACGATAGCTAAGTTGGTTTATAACTAGCTTAACTATGGTGATATATCTATAATATTCTTGGGGCGTATAAACCAACTTAGCCATCTAGGGGGCCCCACATTGTAGACACCCTGGAGCAATTGCTTCGGGAACCCTGAGATTGTCATCATCAGATGTGGTCTCCAAACCAACCACTGGATGCCATGCCCATGGCGGACCGCACAGCCGAAATGCTGCTGTCCAACAGGCTCACTTCGGCTCCACTGAAACCGAGTAGAGGGGCAATAGGTTGGATTTTTTGGGAACCTTTAGCCATGCCAATGACACATGTTTATTTGAACCACTAGATGTTAAACACATGTTAACAATTGTTAATAATGGTTGATAGCCGTTGACAATGATTAATAATGGTTTATAGACCTGGATGAAGTTGATCATGACCTCACGTTGTGGTGGAACCATCCCTAAACAAACATATGATAAGAGTTATTTTTAGGTTAGTTAATCAGTGAGTTACAAATAATTAATATAACAACCAGATACATGGAAGATCTATGAAGATATTTTTTTGGTTTGTTCCCTCGTAAACCACCAGCACTGAGAACTCTGGTGGAAATCTGTTTCACTCCTGACAGCTGATTCCCCCCCGGTACTGGATGGGAAGAAGCCGCGAAAGGACTCAGGAATGTCCCCCAAGGTACAATGTGGGCCCCTAGTTATGTTTGTTGGTTTGGTTTATAAGTAGCTATCTAGGGGGCCCCACATTGATAAGTATACAGATGTATACAGTATGTATCTTGGTAAATTATAACGACCTCACTGCGACCTCACTGGAATAACGGTTAGTAAGGGGAATCACAATCATCCCAGAAGAACCTGAATTCAGATTATAGGAAATTATTGGAATTTACCCAGATACATGTGTATTTACCCGGTAAACCCTACTTGCAAGAACCACATTGTTATTCCTACCACTGGAACATACCTTTTGGTATCAAAAGTCTGGAGATGGTTTACGTTTTCTTGTGTAGGTGTACCTACGTTCATGTATTACGAAAGGGCTGCTGGAGGTACTCGTGAGAAGGAGGCACTGTTCCATATCACTCACAATATGTTTCAGGACATTCTCTTGCATAGACAAGATAGCTCCAATTCAGGTACCTGTTCACTGGTCATTTGTACTGATCTAAGTGTTTTATTTCTGAAACCAGACTAGCCCGGTGTAAAATACGATGATATTTTCTTGCACAAGAAACCCAAATGAAGAGGCAAACATCAGTGCTACAATGTGACCCTCCATAGGATTCGTTTGGCTTACATCCACAATAACTCTGATTCATAGTGGATACATCATCTTACATCCATCGGCGATCGATATATGGACACATCCCCAACTGATTGTTCATGTAGTTGATGAATTTTATACCCGATCTCCGGAAGGCACTTGGCACATTTCAGATGGAAAGCCGAAGAGGAGCCGAGCACTTTGAAGCTGCCAAAACATGCAATGGTTGAAAATAAGTCATAGGGATCCCCAAGTCCCCATGGTTGTTTCAATACTAAGTTGCGGTCTAATGACTTGGATGATTTGGGGGTATCCCCCGTTTCAGGAAACCCTCAAATGGTTTCAAAGTTCCGTTTGTTTTGAGAATTGGTTGAACAACAAAAAATACAGGCAAGCATAGCTTGTTTTGGGTCATAACCATGGTTTCATGCATGTTGTCCCTTTGATTGAGCCATTGAATGCTTCAGAATCCTGGGTAAAAAGCATTTACGCATTGGAGATTGGTATTCTATCAGCAACACATTGACTGATTATGGTTGTTTTGATGCATGTATGTATATATGATACAATAGGTGAATAGAGGATATAGGGGATGGTGTACCTGTTGGCTACCAAACATGGCTGGCCGGAAAATCACCTGCACTTGGATGTACGTTGATTTTTTGGAGGGTACCGGTACCATATAGATCAATGTTTTTTGTTCATCGGCTAAACACAGCCGCCATCAATTGGATATGATCAACAGCACAATATTTTCTTGTTCTGTAATATTTTAAGGATATACGTAACCAGCACAAAGGATGGGACAAAGTTGAGAACATCGGGGAGATACACATACTCGTCAGCGACGTATATGTATCCCTGCAAGATGCCAGACTGAAATCATGGCTCAGGATATTTCAAAACATGGTCAATATATGTCTCTTTGGTTCAAAACAACGTGTCCCTTGGACAAATGTTGCTTGTGCCTCTTGTTTGACGAACTATGCCAACCTCACTCTACCCAAAGCTTGTTCGTGGGACCCCTGGCTCTACCCAAAGCAGTAGCGGCAGCAACAAGGGCGGGAAAATGAGGGAGAAGATCATTGTCAGCGATGGCAATGGAAAAGGTCATGTTGAGTGATCCATTCCAAAATGCGACTGGTGGCCCTAGGAAGTTCGTTAGGGTGGTCACGCCAGTGATCCTCTACCAGACTCTACGGGCTCTGAAGGAGGCCAGACCATGGTTGAGATTTGGGAAGAGTGCTGGACAGCACGGGCTGCTGGTGACAACTGCTGCTGGTACAAAAAGCAGCTCACTTCCAAAACGAAAGTGGAAGTGAGGGAGCAGTATGCCAAGCACCTTCTTCAAGTTTGGAAAGTTAAAGATAGACAGTTTGAAAGTGCGCTGCATTCTCAAGCTTGTCACTCGGCAACTGGTTCTGGAGGGAACGAAAAAAATGATGATTGACATGGGAAACTTTTCCAAATCACATCAAATTACGCAAACAACATTTTGGTGAATTGCAATAAGTTCGCATGCGTGGCTATGATTGGGTATGGGTCATGTCTACCTGCAACATAGGAGCAGTCAGAAGCCAAGGAGTTCATACTCCCTACTAAATGGCGAGCTCTGCGGAGCGACGACTAAATGGCGAGCTCTGCGGAGCGACGACTAGAGTTGAGCAACCACTTGATAGTTTAGATCTTTCTGACTAAATCCCAAATTTGGATGATTAAGATCACATGGAAAACCCACATGTTTGCTGGTGAATTCCCAATGTTTGTCGGTGAATTCCCCATGTCTTGTTGGTAATGAACACTTGCTTTTCAGTGACACTTGACCTCGTCGCATGCAGGACCTGGAGATCTATACCGCCTTGAGGGATGAATTGAGTTTCTTGGCCAAAGCTGGGGGTTTTTGGATGGGCCCCATGGCCTATGGCTAAGTTGGTTGAACTAGGGCAGGCGAATGATTCGTTTTATGGAAGACATATATCTACAGTTGGATAGGTGAACAGAAACCAATAAACAAAACTGTGGTCGCCACCTTCTATGAGTAGGAGGGAGCTTGTGTTGTTGCTTTTTAGTTTTACTTGGGGATGAGTACCAAACGCTCCACAAACTGGGTTCGTTGATTCTGTTGGCAGTTTGATAGATATTCCTGCTGTTTGATACTCCAAGTATTTGGTGGGATAGATTCCTTAGACTTAGACTGGAAAAGATTTGGGACACGGCAGGCTTGCTTGAACTTTTTGATGAAAAGCTGCGTTTCTTTTGCAGAGTCTTCAATGAAAACAAGAGTGAACCCGTCGATCGCCAGATAGGTGATCGGCGGTGATGGAACCAACATGAGACGCATTTCTCTGGGCCTTCCGCTTTTCTGCCCAATGGGCCTCTGGTATGCTCTTCGCATTGCTCCAGGGCATGATATTACGAGGTTGCGTTTCAGATCGAATGAATTTCTATCATCAGTGTGCAGCTGGCCGAGCAAGGACTCACACAAATTGTTTGCCATTTGCCTTTAACAAGATTTTTTTCCAAAATTCGAAAGCCAATAATGAGCTGGGGTTATTTTGTTGAGACTTACCCTCTGGTAATTAAACCTAGCTATTGAAAATGGCCTAGTCGAAATATTGGATTTTCCCATTAATAGCATGGTGATGTCCCATAGTTCTGTTGGCTTACCAGAGGCTATGTCAGTCCCCTTGTTTGCTGGTTATTGTAATTCAACCGGATTCAACGGATGCCTTGTGATCCCAACTTCGAAAGCCTCCATTCTGCAGGTTTTCGTCCCGGCGATACCTTCGACAAACGTTTCAAGCTGCAGGTGTGGGAATAGGTCGTCGAACCTGGGGTTGTGGTTGATATAGTTATTGCCCGAAATAGCAATTAGAAGTCACTAAGTCACCCCATTTGTGGAATGACAACTCCATTATACTCCATTTATAAATATGTACAACATATATTTTATACCCATTTACAGCTGGAAAAAAGGGCTTTAGCTGTACAATCTCAGGTCTTAAACTTGTTTGAAAGGCTGATTGGATCCAAAATTGATGATTCAACATTCCTCAAAAAACATGGTGTCGAAACTTGAAACCAGTACTTGGAGTTGTTGTTTGACACCCGAGTTGGCCTCGATGTAGACCTAGCTAAGCAGGGGCCACAACGTTGCAGAATATGTTTGGTGTGGTAAGATTGAAGAAGGATAGAAATCACATGAAATCACGTTCACGTGCGATGACAAAAACATGTTTCAAGTTCCCCATGTATCCAGGATCACCTTGAAATTTCCCCATAAAATCAGGGACCTTGAGGCCGGTTAAGAGGGACCTTAGAGAACTCATGTTGGTAGGGTGTCCACCTCCATGCTGTAGAGATGGCGATGTGCCAATGGCCAGCGCCTGTGCAACCTTTTGAGCATGACTCCGAGGGGCTCCATAGCCTCATGAGAACAGATAGTTTCATCTCAGTCGCGAAACTTCACATACCCTGTGATGACCGGTGCTGGATACAAGGTCCACCCGGGTTGCCCCTGCTGGGGCTTTTTGGAAGGGCCCCCAGTGACCTGGGAAATTGCTTTGATTTGCCAGACCGCTGGATGCCCAGCATTCCAACTTTCGAAACCCTGGGTGCTTTCAACAAGTGCAACGAGTGGAGTTTGCCAATATTGGGTCATTTTCCCAGAATTGGTGTAGTATACTTGAGAGGAATCCCTTTTGTTTGAATGTTAGAATCATTTCGGTTGCTTGTAGCATCTCACCGAAACAAGTCAATTGACAGATCTGTAGCTGGTGAGCCCTTAAATTTTGGATGTTTCAGTTGGTTCAACACCAAATTTTGATGCCAAATGATATTTGTTGATCCCTTCCCTCTAATATTGTCCCGCCAGAAACCATGGTTTAATATTGGATCTATCAATTTTGAGGTTCGATATGGGGGTTGAAAGACTAACTTCCTCTAAACGATTGGTGATTCTCGGGAACTATTCGAGTTCGGGGGATGGTAAATCCATCTAAATCCCATGAAATCCCATCTAATCCATAATTGAATTCACTGTGAATCCTATTGAATCTCACTAAATCTCCGTTTTTTTCCCATGAAATCTCATTAAATCGCCAGTTTGTTCCCCATTTTTGGTGAACAGACTTTCGACATCTTTCGACTCTCTGCGCAGGTGTATCGACCGGATCGAAGGGGCTGCGCTTGCGCTATGGAGGCGGAAACTTGGATGGAAATGGCCGCGGCTTCGCCTGGAATGATGGTGAATGTGTAGGGGAATCACATCCATTGGTGGCCGTACTCTTCAGGGAAGTGAATTACCCTCTGATAAACTAACAGTTTGCGAACTGGAAAATGACCATTGAAATAGTGGATTTTCCCATCACAAATTGTGATTTCCCATAGTTATGTTAGTTTACCAGAGGGTACTGTGCCCAGATGGGATGAAATTGGGATGTTTTGATCGTTCAAAAATGAAGACGATGGGATTGTATGGGAAATTGTGGCAAATGGATGGGAATCTTTGCTGAAGACATGGAGCTAAAAACAAAAATGTGTTGCCAAAGAAAAAGTAGTTTATATAAGCATGTTTAAGCCATCAATATTCATCAACATTGGCGTGAATGAACATAGACTTTATTTTCCCCGCTGGTTACATGGTTGATTGATGCAGGTGATTTGGATGCAGTGAGTCTGTATATGTATTAGAATACTTATATGCATTAATATCAGTAAATATTTGTTATAGTCTGTGTGATAAAACATATATATATATACATACCATATCATATCTGTATGTATATATATATATATATATTAGATATGATGTATGATGATGCATGTATTCGGTTCATTTCAATTTTATATATGTGTACCTATATTCAATAAGCCCCTGGTAGCTAATGCCGATTCATGAGACCCCTAACCCTTGAAACCTTCCATGCCAGCACACGGCTACAGGAACTTAAAATCCAATCTATACCTATCATTGGCCGTTCATTTTATATCACTGCTCAACACAGTCAACATCCTCAGAACTTGCGGGGTTTATCGGAAGACAACAAACAACACCATATTCCCAGATGTTCTTTGCTGTTTAACATCACCCTAGCCAGGTCTTAAATCAGGTCAGGTGCTTTTCCGCCCACGAAGCTGATCAGATAGTTCATCCCAACCCGTCGCCTGAGGTCGCCAAAAGTGGATCTCCAGCTCTATTGCAGGTGGTGCAGGACTTGTGTGCGATGCTCGCTACTGAAACACCGCTCGCGATGGGAAGATCATTCATCAACAAACTGGGGATCAAACCAACCAAGAATGTTCTATGGTTTTGTCAAAAACGATGCATAATTACTCCACATGGCCATTTGAATCCATGTTTTTTCTTAACTGTTAGTGTTTTTTTGGTATGAACCGCGTTTTCAGACAAAACCCAGATAGAACTAGAACAGGTGAACACCCAGGAATTATTGTTGCTAACAAAAACATCTGACTCATTCTGGAAGAAAATGTTTTGTCTATCTTATGGGGATCAGTAACAAGGTGAACTTGAGGCTTGAATCTTTGTTGGCACCATGTGACGGAATTGTGTTTTTTTCCATTTCTTTTAGACAATTCCCCATGTTGTAGCTTCGCCATGTGTACACTATTGTTTATCTTCCGTGGCTCACTTTTTTGCAATTCCAAGATGTTTAGATAGCTGTAATTCCATGTACCCAGACCCTCCCAGCTACTAATGGGCAAACGTGGTACTTGGAGGATCATCCCGCTTTGTAAGTTATAACTTTAAACCCACTTGTATATATAAATGTGACAACCCCACTTGGCAGACTTCTATATATGCTGTAACCATGATTGCTAACCACTTACTCAGTCAGATGATCTTCCAAGTACTTGGAGGCTCTGGGTAGATCTTCTTAAAGGAACACCATGCACCAAGCCTCACACACCTCAGGATTTTTCGCATGGACCTGCACCGCTGTTGGGTCAACCTGCCACTTGGCTGTCATGTTGGAAGTCAGATGAGGGGCCCCAGAATCATGGGTTTTTATATGTTTTATATACTACTGTATATTAAGTCATGGTAGTCTAATGACTTTGATGATTTGGGGGTACCAAACAGTACCCCCATTTTAGGGCCTCCACATTTTTTTTTTTACCAGGGACGGTACGTCTTAAAGTCAGAGGCTGTGCTTTCGCGTCGGCATGAATTCAGTCTGTTGTGGTGGAGACCTTAGGGAATTATGTCGATAGCATTGCCCTAATTCTATCCATTAAGGGGATTGCAACCTCAACTAGCACAACGGAGGCATGGGAAGATGTAAAATGCTGCGGGCAGCAGAATTTTCCTCCCTAAGAGAGATGACGATATTTCATCCCGGGCTCATCTTGATAGACACATCCTGCTGCTGGTTAAACAAATGTTACACACATTTTCTAATTTCAACATGGAATCTTGGGCAATCGCTTCCCAGCACGATTTAGATTGTAAAACACCAGTTGCTGGAAGAAAATCATCTTTGCATATCTTTGCTTGTCCAAAGATGCTAAAAAAAACATGGTGTTGTGAGTCAAGACTTGAGTCAAAACTGATAGAATAGAAAAAAAACATGGTATTTGAATTCCTTTTTTTTCTGATGAAATTACATTGAATATCTTTAAACCCAATTTTTAACGGATGTTAAGTCCAATGGTTTCTGGTTTCAAATCCAATTTTGCCGGTTAAATATTTCCTTTTTGCTGCCATGGTCCAGGTACCGTGGTGGTACGGATGACCATGCAGCCTACCATAAGGCCTGGTATGAAGCCAAAGCTGTGCAATAAATTGGGAATTAAATTGTGATAATAGCGAATATTGCTCTTATATAGAAAATATATGAAAATATTGATTATTAGATACTATAGTAATATATGGGAATTAGACTGTTATATATTCTTAGATGGTTCGGAGTATCGGCTCGTCTTATGCTATTGCGATTCATTAACCAATCAAGAGAAATCATGGTGATATGTGATTGGATATACCAAGAACAATAAGCTTTAAGTTTGGCTACAATTTCAGATGGATAGGTTGGATTTAGCCAACCAACAGGTGAAGTTACTACCATATACAATAGGGATATATTGTGGGATATATAATAACCACTATGATCTTTATATCCAACAATTGTTGTGGTTATTATTATATAACCACTATACCACCATGTATGTCTGCAATTTTTTTTCTGCCCAAAAGTGCCGATTGAATGATGGAGTAAAACATGATACTGCAAACTGTAAACCATCAAATGTTAGGGGTGCCTGGTTTTCAGACAAACCCAAATGATACTGTCTCTTGTAATACGCCCACAAGTATACAAGCATGAGTGGCAACATCTTTCTTTGAATCATCAACATTTGCATTCTCAAATCAACAAAAGCCCATTTATCAAGGGCAGTTTCCCAGAAATACTCGCGACTCAGACAAATCATACAATGTGCCCCCCCCCCCAGTGAAATGTTTGTTGGTTGATAGCTAACTAGTTAGTTGTAAGCGCCATAAAGCCAAAAGTGAAGCAAGATGTTTCATCCAACATCACTATATCACTATCACAAATCAGCTATAAATCCCATGAAATCCCCATTTTTTGTTGGTTAAGTCACCAGTTTCCTCTGGTTTTGGGGGGCCAAAGCATAGTTAAATCTCATGGGAGGACAACTTCGACGGCCGCAGTGGCGGGGCCCATGTAACCTTGGGCGTCTTCGCCTCCTTCGGTGCATCGCGGGAGTTGTGTTGGAGATGGACGCGAGGTGCGGAAATCGCGAGGGGGGGGACTGGGTATGGGCAATATTTGGGGGGTTATATTGACTTTATAATGGTTTAAAGTTTTTACAACTGGGGTCGATACATTGACGTATTTGGTAAATGTACCATCATAGAATACATATAATTACATATATTATATATATATTATATATATATATATATATTATCAATATATGGGAGTTCACCTGCATAAGTTGGGATATGGGTTTCCTATAACTTATAACCCCGACTGCAACTCCAAGTATGAAGAATATGTGAGGATAAGTATCAAAAGGTGTATATTATCAAAGATGGGGTCACTAGATTGATTGGCATAATTGTGACCCTCTTTAATGATGCGATACAGGTCAATAGATTTACAAACGGGGTCCATATGGTGGCATTATTGAAAGGGGAGAAAGTCACACGCCCGTCCAAAAATGATGATAGCCCCAAATATATTCCTTAGATTGTTGTTGAAGTCATTTCTTAACATCATGAAAAGATGCTCATTTTGCTTCCATCGAATTCATGCATAAGTTCATATATACTATGTTTTGAGAGTGGTTTCTACCTCGCATGTGCAGGGCTCCCCAGATGTAAACATGCCTCAAAACTAGAGCAATACAAATGAATTCACACACCTGTTTCTTTTTGTCTAATTATCCAATGCACATCACCCCTCATGCATCTCTAACCCTATCGATTGCTTTTACATAATCAACAACTATATAGTCATGTTTTTTGGGTTGCATTTTCATACGTATATATACATGTACATTACATGACGTTTACATGTACATTCACATTTACATGTACAATTACATTTTACCATTACATTACATTACATTACAATACATACATACATACATACACTTAGATTGACATATATATACAGCTGTCACATCTATTATATAGATATGCTTTATCTATTAAATGTTTTATATCTACTATTTTGTGTTTTCTTTTATATCTATGATATCTATTGATATCTATGATATGTATTATATACTTTATATATATAATGTATTCATATTCTATCTATTAGATATTTTATATTTCTTCTAAAATCTGTCAAAACTATGATATACATACTTATATGTGTGTATATATATACATGTGTATATATATATATTGTTTTCTTTAGATGTTTATATCGTTCTAAAATTATACCAATTCGATGCTTCATAAAGCAAATCTATGGCTCCAGGTTCACCTCCCTGGCATCTCACGCAGCGCAACGGTCACGTCTTCGCCTTCGACCGCGTGGCCAACGCCTATGGCGAGCACAGCATTGCCGCGGCCACCGAGGGCGGCGATCGGATCTCGGTGAGCATGTGGGGTGCCTTGGATGTAGATTGGTTGCAAGGTGCAATGTGGGGCCTACTAGATAGCTAAGTTGGTTGAACTAACTAGGTTAACTATGGTTTATGGTAGATATATCTATAGTTAATGGGGATTATAATCCAACTTGTAACTAGGGGGGCCCCACATTGCAAGGCCCAAAATACCAGTTATAAATGGTTGTTTAACGGTTCGCCATGGAAAGCCAGCATCTTTCGTAGGTAAATCACCATTTTTATCATCTATTTTCATGGGCCATCTAAACCATGGCTTCAAATAACCAGAGGGTAAATGGGCTTTGAAATCCATAAATGGGGTCAGATATACAATGGAAAACCATGGGAGAACCATAGGAACATGGTCAGTTGACCTTCAAAACATGATGATTTAATTTAAGCAACAAAAATGTAGATTGTTGGTTAATGTTGGTTAAGTGGTTACTTGGAGAATCATCCGCATAGTTAGCTAAGTTGGTGATTATAACTCCAACAACGATGGTTTATGATACTTATAACAAACTAGTTAATGGAGTTTATAAGCCAACTTAGAACTCAGGGGGCCCCGCATTGTACATCTCAACAATTAGTGTGTTTTTTCTTGATGATTTCTATATGCTTTCACATCTGGGAACATATGGAAATTAGCAGTAGAAATACCTTGGTTGATTGATTTTTATTGCCGAATGATACTACCTGGGTTATTTGGGATTATGAACTAACCTTTTTTTTAGGGAATCCGTTTTCAAACAAGTAGTATTGCATGAGATGGGATAGGGCTATTGTTCATGGCTCGGCTAAGTGTTTGTCAAGTGGTTTTCTCGCCACAACTGGCTTACAGTAACAAACAGTGAGATTGTTCGAAGGTTATTGGCGTTTAGAATATATAGTTTGGATGCAGATGCATCAGTTTAGGTGGTTGATTCATAGGCATAGCCATCTACCCTCTGGTAAACTAACAGTTTGCTATTGAACATGGCCATAGAAATAGTGGATTTTCCCATTAATAGCATGATGATTTTCCATAGCTATGTACACGTTTACCAGAGGGTAATCTAAAGGACTCAAAAACTAGATTGTTTCGATGAGTATGATGCAGAGATTTTGGAGGATGAGATGGATGACTAGCATCATTAGAATCCCAGGTGATGGTTTAATGGTTGATGTGTCGTTTCTTTCTGCATGTTCTTCCCTATAGACAATGTATCATTATATATACATTTTGTATAGATATATAGATATATGTATATACACAACATTTATTCATACATACATATATATATATTAAATTATATTCACTGGATTGGTTGAAGGGAAAATTTACAGGAAACCCCTATATTTCATGGGGAAATCCATGGTTTCCTGTAAATTTTCCCTTAACTGGTATATTAACATAGACCCTGAGAATAGCTATTTTTAGAGGAAACTAATCTTCCAATCCCTATTTGCCAGGGTCTATGTTAATTTACCAGATGGTATAGACTAAATATTTCTGTGTTACCAGCGTGTTTGCTCAATTCGCCATTTGCTTATCAGGTCATGGCACGATTCCTGGCGCGACCGAAGCACCGGCCCACCGCACTGCACCACTAGCGGCAGAAGCACCGGCCCTGCGGGGGCGTTGGAGGAAAAAAGTGGAGACACGGATGATGTGCTTCTCGCAATGTGGGGCCTCTAAGTTATCTACCCTCTGGTGAACTAACATAGCTATTGAAAATGACCATTTATAGTGGAGTTTCCCATTAATAGCATGGTGATTTTCCATAGTTATGTTAGTTTACCAGGGTAAGTTAGCTTATAATCTCATTTACTGTAACTATAGTTTCTATAGTTGTAATTGCCATGCATACAAGTGAAGCAGATATGAAGTTTGTTTGAAAGATGGCTGTTCCAAGGTCTGCGGCAACAGATTCCACGCTGTAGCAAGACTTAAAAATACCGATGGATATTTATAGAATCTTACAGATTTGCTTGTCATTGCGAACCTGTGATTTGGGACTAACTTTTAGCCACAACGATCTCAGCTTCCAAAAAAACATGTAGAACATCATCAATATGTAGCATGTATTTGCATTTTAGATGTTCTGTTTGGATCAAATGCCGGTAAATATTCACCATTCATACATGATTGTTGTCCTAGGATCTTAGTTCCACCAATGCCAGAAAGACAACTGCACGCTTCCAAGCAACCTCCATTTGTGCGTGAAATTCGGATATTTGTGTCCTCTTAAGAGTCTGCAATCATAGCCTCATTTATGCCCTTATGATTCGAGTTCTGAGCGTGCATGTGGCCCCAATTAATTTCTTGAATATCAACATCCCCACGTGTTTGTAAGAAACCTGTGTGCAATATTTTGAAACTCGGAAACTGTGAACTTTAGTGTGATGGTGGGTTTTCCATATCTATATCAATCTACTGGAGGGTATCTATCATGGTATATCTTTCAAAATTGGGCTACACATATGACACTTATAAGGACATAAAATGATGATACACAACGGGGGATGAATGACCACAAACCATATATACAATGTCTTGACCTTTGCACGTTTTGTAAATCAAACAATTGGTATAGTACAACCTGGGGCTCCCTAGCTATAAGTTGGTTCAACAAGCCCATTAACAATAGTTGTAAGTATCATCACTATACAGTTACCCTCTGGTAAACTAACATAAGTATGTAACATCACATTTTCTTAATGGAAAGATCAACTATAAATGGCCATTTTCAATAGCTCTATCAGTCTACCAGAGGGTATGTTGTAAAACAACTTGGCAAACGATGGCGCCTCAAATGGTACCCAATTCTTTCGCCGAGGTCTTGACCGTTTTAGCGTGACGAATCCACACCCTTGGAGACCTGTCGCGGCTGTCTTCAATGCGTGGGGAAAAAATCGAGTCTGAATGCAGCCTATGGTGCCCCCGATCCGTTGTTAAGTTGCTCTAGTTGCTTTATAACTAGGCGAACTCGGATTTGTGGTAGATATCTATATATATATATATATCAAATTAGTTGGATGGGTGTCTAGACCAATTTGTAACTGTGGGACCACCACCTTGTAGACATCCAAACACATCCGGATGGGTTTCGAAGTCTGAGTGTAGGACAGCTCGTCGATAAGAGCATGGGACAGTGGGAAAGCAAATTGGCAATTTGACCAACAGAACCAGAAGATAACACCAACACCATGATTCATTGGATTGGTTTATGGGAAAATTTACAGGAAACCCCATATTTGATGTTAAAAACCATGGTTTCCTGTAGATGTTTCCTTAAACCAATCCAATGAATGATGACATTCTTGCCAAGACTATTACCCAAATTCAGGCACTTGGGGGTTCACATGATTCTTCACCCACTATGTCATCAAGGAATTTGCCCAGGTGAAGATTGACGAAATACATGTGATGATGGTAGGAGCCATGGTCAAAGCCCTGCTGTATTGCTTTTTTTTATTGGATTGGTTCAAGGGAAAAATTATAGGAAACCATGATTTCTCCATCAAATATCGGGGTTTCCTGTAAATTTTCCCTGAAACCAACCCAATGACTTTTATTGGGGGATGATCATCAATCCATATGGACTTGTGTATATACCCGTTTATAAAGGATTTTTGTGGCATGGGATAGATGATCATCTTCCAATAGACCCATGTAGCGGACGACCATGGCACATTTGTCTTGAGTCTCGTCCAGTAGGTTTGCCTATTGTTTGGAAGTTCTTATACTGGATCCGTGAAACTGGAAGAACATGCATTTCACAATCCTTGTTGAGCCGCTAAAATCAGTATAGGAACCAATCAGCAAAATCTGTAGCATCTGTGGTGATTGCCACAATGACAATGTCTTGGGAAGTTTCTGCAATTCCAGCCTCAGATAAAGGATACTGCTGTCCTTGAACCCATTGAGAATCCCATTGTCATCATTTATCCCTCTATATGCCTACACCCTCCAAGTACAGGTCTTTTGCCCCATAGCATCTGTACTTTTACCAATTTTTGTAGGTACTTGGAGGGGCTAGTCAATGAAGATTATCCCATTCAATCCATATTTATGGTGGATTTCCCATATCTATTCAATTGCGGATCTGTGCATATATATATAT
The DNA here is from genome assembly GCA_003297045.1 of Symbiodinium sp. clade C Y103. Lineage (NCBI taxonomy): Eukaryota > Dinophyceae > Suessiales > Symbiodiniaceae > Cladocopium > Cladocopium sp. clade C. The sequence continues at coordinate 110,948 of BGPT01001295.1, forward strand.
ATATATATTACTACAATATGTATAGATATCCATTGTATCCTCACTGTTGTTGTCCAAGTCTATGCCTTCTCAATTCCGCCGCTGGCTCATCCGGGGCCCTGCAGTGGTGTGAGTCCGTGTGCGCCTTTTCTGGCGCAGAGGACACAGGGGGTTGCGAGAATTAGCTTCAAGGTAGGGCCCTGGAGTTAGCTACGTTGGTTTAACTTGATTATCTGGGGGCTTCCATAAACGCGGGTACCCCAGTAGCTGGATGATTTACAATGGAAATCCCAAACAAAAATGGATGATAAGTAGGAGTATCCCGATTTCAGGAAACCTCCATCTAGGATCTAAGGAGTCTTTTTTATGGTTATGTTAGTTATTGTTAGTTACTAGTAAAGAAACATCGCCCATTTATACATTATTTACCTCTTAAAGATCATTCGGTTGTCTAGAGCAACGTGTTAAATAAATTGTCAGGGTATCATTACAACATCCATTGGACATTGATCACTCGTATCAATCAAATAAACAATTATGGATTTAAACAAAAATTAACCAACATTAGCCAGTTTTGACCATGCTCAACCATTCTCAACCAGTTCGAATGGGTAAATTACCCTGGGGTAAACTAACATAGAGGTGCAAAACCCATCATTTCTCCTAGGAAAATGATCTACAAATGGTAGGTTTCCCGAATCTTTTTGAATGTTTACAGGAGGGTACCCATGATTTTTGATAGTTGAAAGGGTGATTATAAACCCGTATCAACCAGTATTAGCCAGTATTATCCCCTACATGAACCATTCTTAGCCATTACTACTGGGGAAATTCCCAGAGAAAAACATCCACCAGCCACCAGTCGCCTTTCGAGGACGCCATGGACGACTTTGACGACGATGACTTGGACGACGACGAAGAGATTGATGAGGCCCAGAAATGGTGAGAAGTGTTGACATTGTGGTGTGTAAACACTTTTTTTGGGGTGTACTTGGAGGGTCTAGGTATATATATATATATAATTAATTAATTAATCACAATTATATAGTTATGATTATATATATATATTCCATTCTATTATTTCCATGAACTGGCTGGCTACTGTAGATTTAGCTATCATTCCCACGAAACCCAATTCTCTGCACCATGTTTCTATTACACGTCGGACCTCCAAGCGATAGCTCAGTTGGCAAACGTGACTCCAACAAGTGCAGTTTATGGCAATTCAATTGTAATTGTATGCAATTGTAGTATTCATAGCATTTCTAAACCAGCACACAAACCCTCCGGTAATTTAACAGTTTGCTATGGAAAATCACCATGTCTTTTAGGTAAATCATCTATTGATGGGCGATGATTTCCAGATCGCAAACTGTTCTATTTCCAGAGGGTATCATTCTAACAACATCCAGTGGATATGTTAACCACTACTATGAATCATGATCAAGCATGGTCAACCAATACATGAAGCAGTATTAACCTTCATCATGAAGCATTACTAGCCAGTACTTCACTAACCATCATAAACCAGTATTATCCCCTACATCAAGCATTCTTAGCCGTTGCAGCCCGAGCCGGACATCGAAGTGCACGAGGAGGGCCAGGACTGGGGGTTCGGGTTGGACCGGGGGGGCGGCAGTGGCGGCTAAACCTTTGGTAAACTAACATAACTATGGAAAATAACCATTTTTTCATGGGAAATCCACTATTTCTATGGCCATTTTCAATAGCAAACTGTTAGTTTACCAGAGGGTATCATTAACAGTTCGACCCTGAGAATAGCTATTTTGAGAGGAAATTCATCTTCCAATCCCGATGACTGTCCGGGTCTATGTTAATTTACCAGACGGTATTCAATTTTTGTTGGAAAAACATGGGAAAACAATAAAACATGCCCAATTTCCAACATAGATTGTTTTTTTTTTTTTATAAAGCATTCCCGAATGGTTGTCTTTTAGTATTGTTTTACCCACATGAGGGGATATAAGTGGATAAAACTATAATTGGCAAAGGTTAAAATATGATGGTTTAATATAAGCCAAAACTATGAGGATGTAGATATAACTGACATCCACTTGTTGACTGTTGGGTTTTAAGCATCAAACTTTGGAGGTATACGATGATATTAGTGGATATAGCGGATAAAGGATGGTTGGAAAAGGTATGTCACCAACTTAGCTTAGCTATTTATCACCGGCAGTGGCTACTATGATCATTGATACATGATTATCATAGATAGTCCCCCCTGAATAGTTAAGTTGGTAAGCATAACTCCAAAAACTAGGGTTATGTCAATGAACACACCATCGGTATTGGTGTCTATAAGCCAACTTATAGCCCCGGGTGGTTGATTGTGAGATTATACTGACCAATATTCACTACTATCATGATCCATTCGAGGAATCCCAATTGAGCAACCAGTCCAATGAAACAAAAGAGGGTTTTGAACACTGCTCACCCGGGCTTGCTGAGCCGACGCTTTGTGATTTTCTCAACAGGAAGCCCACCATGACTGGGCTTTGTTGGGGCCAATCTTGAGCAAATCAGTGTAAATGGATGATGCTATTTTTTAATGAACTTGGGCTTGAATTGATACATGACAGAATGGCTCATGATGAGCAATTTGATTTCTTCTTTTTTGGTGATAACTGACCATTTGATTTTAGTTCTCTGTAGTTTAAATTACCATACGTGTATGGTGAGTATGACCCAGGTTATATAGTTTTGCTACCAATGATATACTAAAATTGTGTAATATCCTTGGTGTCTATTTAAAGAACTTCTATAGGATCAAGAATACAGGGATATGGTTCAATCCTGGTTGAATGATGAGTATCGGCAATCAACGTATCCAATACTAATTGGGGATTGTCATAATCCATGAACTTGGAATCCTGTTTTGAACCAACCAGTCAAATGAAATGACTTGGTTTTGGACACTGCTCATTTGACTGGGGAAATGTGGTGGTAAAATTAAGTACACAAGTGGTACGTGGGGTGAATAGGATTGGGTTTGTGTGGCATGAGAGTTACCGCCTTCTTGTAAAGGTTTGGTATGGTTGGAAATTAGATACAGTACTGAGAAATACCTCAAAAATAGATGGTTCAATACGCAATTCACAATTTTCCTGGGTCCGTTCCTAAGCCTTGAGCCATGGGTAGATATCCAAAGACACTTTCAACCTTTCGTCTTTGGCAGGAGCTTGCCCCAAAGGTGCGGCGGCGGTTGAAGATGGATTGGCTTGTGGTTGTAGTCATACAGACAAATGTAAACATGGACCCGATACCCCAGCGTCTTCCATTAGAGATACCAGGCTTGGGCCCGTGCCTGATTTCTGAATTCAGGGCTCATGATTCTGAAAGAAAGTTCTTTTTCACCAGACAAAGATGATCAACGATGGATTTTGTTGAAAGACATGTGGAGGTTTCCTAAAATAGGGGTACCCCCCAATCATCCATTTTGATCGGATTTTCAATTATAAACCATCCATTTTTGGGTACCTCCATTTTAGGAAGCCCCCATTTTGTTGAAAGACATGTTCAATAACACTAAGTCAACACAAGGGCGTTGGGCCTGCAGAACTGGGCATCAAACTCCAACGAGAAGGAGCAAATGGGATGGACCCTTTTTGCCCACCGGGTCTAATTGGGGGTTTCCTAAAATGGGGGTCCCAAAAATGGATGCTTTATAATGGAAAATCCTAGGATGATTGGGGGGTACCCCTATTTTAGGAAACCTCCAATTCACCGTCAGGATTTCTTACCAGTTTATTTGTCATTGTTTGGCACATATATTTGATCTGGACTCTTCACTTCTAGATGTATACATCCCCATGGGCAGTCATATAATCTGGTTTAGAAGTACGTGAACAGTTGGAGTTATGGTGAATGCGTTGATATTAATCTACAGTTAAATTAAATATGTGAACAAAGACTAACTTACAACCCCACATTTCATCTATCCCATATTGGGATTTACAAATTGGATCTGTATAACCCCCCTTTGGATCTGAAATTGCACCGAACTGGTTGGTTACTAAGACTGTTCATGGATGTTCATGGCATTTGTATAATCCGATATAATTACAGTACATCGATAACCACATGTATAAGATACTATAGAATCATTATATCTGATATATTAATATGTAAATCATATCCATATATATATATATAGAATATATAGATACCATTGTACCATTATATACCCACACCATACTCAATGTCTAGTTTTTTTTGTAGCTTCCAGCTTCCAAGCGTCACGTTGTGTTTCTCGACCTCTGCGGTTTCCTTTCGAGGCAGCAGAGGGGCCTCGGAAGACCACGCCTTACTTGACCAAGTACGAGCGCAGCTTGGGCAGAGAAATCTCGAGGGCTAAGGGAAGGGTGAGTTCTACGGATCCAATGGGGATGCAGTAGACTGAAGAATAGGTTTATGGAACTATCTAGAGAAAAAGGCATGACATAATTTCATGACAATTTGAAATTCAAATTGTAGAATTTATATATATATATAATAATGCATTGAAAGGGGGAGCTTTTGAACACTCTGGAAACAACATCACCGTCTAGATACAGCAGTGTTTCAAGTGTTGAGGAACAAGCAATGCATGGGTCACGCGATGTAGCATGGAATGAACTGTACCAGTTCTACCGTCAAACGAAACCAAACAAGTACAACAGAAAACACAGCCCTCCAGAAATCAGTGATCTGGTATCTCCAAAAGGGAGGGGTAGACTAGTAGACCCCCCCAATTGCCAATTGGAGAAAAACCACATTATACAATGTGGAACCCCCAAACATGATAAGTTGGTTACAAGCCCCATTAACTATTGATATAGCTACCATAAACCATAGTTAATGGAGTTAGTTCAACAAACTTAGCTATCCTTTTGGGTTCCCACATTGTAATCATTTATGATCCACTGGAATTTGCGGTCCCCGAATGGGTATGGCTCAGTGCACCATGGTACCCCAATAGCTGGATGGGCTGGTGCAGTGCGAAGACAACATGAGGAACCATTGGAAAAAAGGGGGGGTCCTATTTTCAGAGGAACCACAAAAGTGAAAAACAGTTGAAGAGACGAAGTTCATGATGTTGTTTCCACTTGACGGATTCAAAAAAGACATGTTACATATGTCCCATGGTCAAATCCTGCTCGAGACGATTCTCATAATCCCATCTTTCTAACATGAAAAATAGCCCCATTCTATGGTCCCAATTCTGTCGAGATTGCCTACTCCCTACTAAACCATGGTTTCCAAGGGGGTGCTTAATTTTGGGGGGATGGGAATGTTCTTCTGGTAAATCCAGTACCATAAACCATTATAGATCAGCCGACTGAGGGTCATGAAAAACAACGTCCCAAGAAACAGGCTATACCCAACTTCATAAACCCCAAGTGGGGATAGTTTCATTGTAATTATGTAATTATTGTTTCCATAACTATCCCATATCATCATATAGTTGCCCTCCGGTAATCAAACATAGCAGTGGAAATTCCCCTCAAATGGAGGTTTATAGCTCGTAGAATCATCTATAGGTTGTGGATTTCCAAGCAAGCCATGCTTGATTATCAGAGGGTAAACCAGCGTATGTACTGTCGTACTGGTACGCAGATCCCCATGTATTGGCCATATCATACAATATTCCATCATATAGAAACCCCCAAAAAGATAGAGTGTGATGAACATCAATCCAAAAATCGCGAGACATGCAACCTGGACCTGTTCCATTATTCTATTTAATTATATTATATCCCAACACTGTACACCAACAATATTTCATCTATTATCCCCATTCTATTCCTATCACATTCCCATTAAATCACCATGAAATCACAATTTACATTGTATCCCAATATTGGATAATATACTGTAACTATTCCATTTCTATCATATCCCATGTTAATGATTATGTCACTATTCTACCAGCATCTGTTCCCCAAGGGAATCCCTAGTATATCATTGATCATCCCATGATTTTCCCATGAAATCACCATTACCCTGTGGCTATTTAACATAGCCATAGAAAATGGATTAAAATGGCCAGTTTATCGATGATTTATGGTGATTTACCTTTTGAAACTGGTGGTTTTCCATGGCGAACTGTTAAATAACCCTCTGGTAAACTAACATAACTGTGGAAAACACCCATTTTTTCATGGGAAAATCCACTATTTCTATGACCATTTTCCATAGCTATGTTAGTTTACCAGAGGGTAACCAGAGAGTAATTTCCCCGCCGAGGCGCAAGGATTCTGGGTGCCCGTGCCCTACAGATCAGCATGAACGTTGGCAGAGCCCAGTCGACGTGGCGACGTGGGCTGGATCTAAAAATGGGGTGACTGACTGACTTAAAACTGGTAAAGGGCCACAACTGTCTGTGTACCCGTGGGGTACTTGCAGCTTAGTACATCATGGGTATACGGCTAAGTACCATCATGCCTACCACTGGAATACAATGGGTACAATGGGCGTATAAGTATACCTGTTTGGCTATATAATGGGTATATTACCAAGGGTATGTTCCTTGGGTGAGGTTTCTGCGCTGCGGGCGGAAAGCGGGCGCTTTAAAGCGCTGGTGGAGGAGTTGCGGCTCCAAGTGGCAACTTCAAAGGCTGCAGCGACACTAGCCCTTGCAAAGCTGGAGTCGAACCCAGTCAAAGTCAACCCTCAGTGCTGCCACTGGATCAATGGCCCATGAATATTTTTCCGGCGATGAGGTCAGAAATCCGCAACTCAGCGGCTCAGCGGTGTAGTGGCGAATCAGTTGGACCCCATTGCAACATCTTTATAACTGGTTTTAGAATGACTTATATCCTATCTATCAACCAAAAAACTAACTCCATGACCCATCTTAGCAGGACTCGCTCAAAAAACAACGACATTCTTTGCGTCTCCTTTCAGCAAAGCTGATTTAGGTTCATTTTTTAGTGCCAGAAAGTGATCAGTCATAGGTCCTTGGACAAATACGCTTGGTACAGAAATTAGGAGGTACCACCGAATTCATAGTTTACTCTACAGAATGGTGCCCCCCCAATTTGCGAAATTGAGGGGTGACCACTACTGCTGGGTTAAAAGCATGGCATCCCCAAAATAGATAGCCAAACATAATTAGGCAGAAAGAGTGTCATCTAGCAGCAATACAACAAATATATAAGTTGTGCAATCCCCCCAAAAATATGAAGTACCCCCGAGACAAAATCTTGCTAAATCTTACTTTCGTGTAATAATTATTCACGAAGTGGGTCCTATGCTAACAAACTAGCCACATGATTCATGCCTGCCTGCTGTCCAAGTCCCAGAGTCGTCACGTACCACGTATCCTGCCTGAAACCGAAAACATTGATCCAACCCTCCGTGAGTCATTCGCCCAATTGGATGTTCTTCGGACAGGCCGATCAAGAAGCTGTGTAGTCTCAAATAATCCTGACCAGGAGACATCCACCAAACCTTTGTCAGCAGTACTGACTGAAGTTTGTACAGGCCGAGCCCCGTCAGAACCACCAGCAGTCAAACCGTCTCCTCCCATTAATGACGCAAGTCCTACAACAGCGGACTGGCAACGATTTGACAATGTGTATAAGGGCTTCATGATTTCCACGCCTCAGCAAATTGATGAATGGCATGCCACGGGTGTGATCCCTGCTTTCCAAATTTGCCCCCGCCCTGTTGGTTCGACTGTTTCTTTGACTGCGACGTGGCCAGATCACTTTGGAGATGACAGTGGGATAAATCGCCCAACAGGTCCTGATGCATCCGTGCCGCTTCCAGCCCATCACCCCCAGTGCAACCGATTGACAGACGTGATCAGGTACCCTTGTCTCAGCTGCCAGCCAAACAGGACGGTCTCACGCCCAAAGTTAATGAGTTGTTTCAGAAGACACAGCCATTGCCTCTGATCCCTAGAATGGCTCGACCCCTGCATTGGTCAACGAAGCAGATGCACCGGTTTTTGCTCCAGAAGGCCTACAGTCCACCCAGGTTGATTTTGGTAGCTTGAATCCTACCACTTCCAATGAGATTCGCAATACACCATACACTCTGCCATCCATCCCGGTCACTGCCCAACAGGAACCCGATGCAGGTGTCATTGTGTGCCCTGGCCAGATTGAATCGTCACATGCAGGGGCTCTTGATCCCAGTTTCAATGAGCCAACGATGGACCTTTTGCCTATTAGAGTTGTCTATCCTGAAATATTCCCCAACCATTGGTTTCTCATGTACGACCACATGCTACCATTTTAGATCTCTTGAAAGCAGAACAATCTCTACACAAACCGGAGCCGGGTTATACAGCCAAGACGAATATAGGCCAGGACCTTGCGATTCATTCACGCATAGCCCCATTTCAGCAGATTCATTTCCCCCATCACAGGACTCATACACGATGCCCAATTGAAGTAGGCAACATTTGCCTCCCAGGTGAGGCAGGTCCTGTCGACACCAGACTCAAGCTGCTCATCCAACAACAGAGCTGGGTCGCTGCTGATGAAATGATTTTCTATTTGCGCCAATTTGCAGATGTAGCCAATTTTCTGCCTCTCCCTGCTCTTGGAGTTCCTCATCAGGTGCAATACTGTCAGACATTGGAATACATGAGTTGGTATATTAATGATTTGTGTCAACATGCGCAATTGCAGCCTTCCACCATTGTGTCGGCCTGGTTGGAAACCATTGGATCCCCTTCTCTGTCCAAGTTCGTGATGATCATATCGTTCTCCAAACCACCACGGATGGTTCAGAACGCATTGCTGATATGCGATCTTTTGAGCATCAATTGCCCAGTGCACAACCTTTTTCCCCTGATTGGCTCAATATGGAGGTATCCGTTTCGGTTCGAGACTTCAACCATGTCTTCCCAGGTGATTGTGGTTTTCAAACCGTGGTCTGGTCATGTAATCATGCAGCCGATAGTGCCCCATGCGCCCCAGCTTCGCCTGACCAGGCCAGCATTTGGAGAGATCATTTTCAGCATCACTTACTTAGTACTGGCCTTGCCACTGCACAGGTTGATCTCTCCAGCTTCTGCATCGGAGGCAGTGCATCAGATCTTGCTTTTACCCCCAAGCCTGCACAATTTCCGTAAGCTGTGTCTACAGGAATCGACCACCCTGGACGAAATCCACTGGCCACCTGCATTGCCAGATCATCTCCATCTCTTTACCCATGGTGGTGCCCGAGCACCCACTTGTGTACACAGGCGCTGGGGCGCTTGGGGAGTGGTTCTTGCTGACTTTGATGGTCGCCACTGGCCACTAACCTCTGTTAGTTACAAACGCCATTACGGGCGGAGATAATGGCAGCAGTCAGTGCTTGCTGTATTGGCCTCCAGGCCCAAGTTCCCATTACCCTTTGGACTGACAATCAGCACGTATACCGGAGAATCCGTAGATTTCAAACCGGTTCCTCTTGGATTAAGCCGATTAAGCCTAACCAGAAAGACTCCGACTTGTGGCTGCTGCTTCGCACACACGTCCAGGCATTAGGACCTCTCCTCACTAGTGTCCGCAAAGTGGTCAGCCACCAAGACTCTCAGACTGCTAGGGATCCTTTTGAATACTGGCACTTCCGTGTCAACCAAGCCGTCGATTGCCTGGTATCCCAAGAGTTTTTCCGCCATCCGACCCTTTTGGACTGTTGGAATCAATTGCAAGAAGATCTCAGAGATTTGTCCGTTCTGCGCGATTGCCTCCATGCCACCATAGTGAAAGTTGGCCGTCAGGCAGTGCAGCAACAACGGCCTAAGGCACAATTAGATGCGCCACCCAGAGCGCCCAGACTTCGAATAGAAGATCTGCACGAAGTACAGATCAAGCCCTTTCTGCCGACTGACCTGCCGCACAAGTATGTATTTACAGACCATCACCTCATTGTCCATTGGCTCCAGTCGTTGTATGATGCCCGTGCTGAGGTTAGGATTCTTTCTTGGTTCCAGCTGAATGCCCTTTTTGAGCTTATGACTTCTCACAAAGGAGTGTACTACCTCAAACCAGAAACAATGGGTGAATGTGACCTGCTTGCGTGATAAGCCAGTTTTTGTGAAGCGATCCAATTCTTTGTCCCGGTATCTCCAAGCGATTATTGAATATACGGATGGCTCTTGCCGGCCTATTCACTTACGGCCAAGCAGCTCCTTCATCACGTTCTGCACCTTAACCATCGCATTCCGCCGCAAGGAAGAGTTGTGGCAGGTCGCAGAAAGGTTGCTTGAAGCGCAGCGTTAACCACGTTTCACTAGCGTGGGTGCATTTCGTGGCTTTGGCTAACGCGGCCAGAGCTGTAATCCGAAGGTCGCTGCACCGCCGAGGCGTCGGACTCCGAGAAAAGCTGAGAAAAGCTGGCGCGTACCACTTATAAGTAGGGTTGATAAGCAGGCTGGTTCAAAAGTCACTATCCATACTTGGTATCCCAGTTAGTAAACTGATTATAACCCCAGTGTTTGATTACCAGACCACCAGAGGGTACCATGTGGGTACCATGTGGGGCCCACACGGCGGTTATGTTTGCTGGTTTATAGGCCCCATGGATACTAGTTCGATATATCTACCATAAACCATAGAATTCACCGTTCGTTAGTTCAACCAACTTAGCTATCTAGGGGGCCCCACATTGTATCTATATTTATTTATAGACATTTATAGATGATTTTCCCATTCAAAGCTCTATTTATGAAGGATTTCCAGCTTGTCATGCCCGGTAAACTTCCACATTGTAATGTTGATGGTGAACTCTTCCATTTTTGTTGACCCATGCCTGAGGCACCAGTGATGGTGACATTGGATGGTGAAACAGACCCCTTGCTGATCGCTGAAAAGGACGACGGCAGCCGAGAGATCAGGGTCATCGAATGGAGACATTCCATGGAGAATCTGATGATTTTTTTTGCCAAGAAAAACATGTAGGAAAAAATGAAATTGTTTGTGTGAATCAAGTGGAGAAGATTGGGATTTTAATATTTGTTGGTTTCACATGTACAAAGCTATATCCTGGCAAAGTCTGCTTTCTCAATACATGACCACTTTGGATCGAGTTGGTTTGGAAGTTTGGCGAAGGTTTGGGAATTACAAGTGACGATTCTGCAGGAATGTCATGTCCAAACCAATACCATTGAAATTCCCTAGGTGTGTCTGAGCATTTCTACACTACATACACACTATTGGTGAACATACCTCAATCACAGGTTGAACGTAGCAACCCTTTGAAAACTAGTTCCCACGAATTTGGCTGAAGGGCCCCCCACAACAGCGTTTGTTGGTTTATAGTACTGAAAATAGTTACCAAATTGGGGCCCCGCATTGCGCGGTTATCCGTTATAAGTAGATTTATTAATATTTATGAACTCTTGTGGTAATTGCCACAAACCATACTTATTGGAGGCAGAAACCGAGGATTTCCGTTTTGAGATCTCTTTGATACGTTGGCACCCTCTGTGGGTCGTATCTGCCATGATCCTGATCATCCAGGTTGCTGCTTCGAAGCAGGGCAGTTGTCATAGCTTGGCATCAGGCTGCAGTTTAATTTGTTAAGTGGGTCTATATACTATTAAATGCATATAGTTTTAGTATTCAATAGTTCAAGTGGCATCATATCCAAACTTAGTTGTAACCCGAGCCGCAAAAATCACATCTATATGTACCCTGACCCCAACGTAGCCCTCACAAATTCTCACTCCGTCGTCTCGACACGCTAGCCGCTTGAGGAGCTGATCCGCGGAGTGATTCCCTTCGTGATCCGTCGCTTCCTGCCAGACAACACCTACGAGGATTGGAAGGTCCGGCCCGGGACTTGGGAAGACGAGCAAAACGAAGAAAATTAACCAGTTGCTGGTTGGTTATTGTAAAAGGTTGCACCACCCGGTGATGTGGGAATGATTATCCAACCATAACTAACCCACATATCAATTATCTCGATGGGAGGATTAATTTGGGGATCGCAAATGGTTAGGAACTGGGGTTAGCTTCCCTACTAGCAAAATGGGATAACCCCAGGAATCAGGCACTTTCTGGATTTGTGGAACGAAGACAATAATTACCATTTAGAAACTGTAGCATCAGCCACTCAAATGAGGTTTAGGCGCAGTTTTTTGCCAGTATTTCATGTTTTTGAAACCAGAACAAGTGGTAAAGTACGCTCCAGAATAGGTACATTTGTCTGTGAATATTTGCAACATACTAATAATGATGAAAACAGGTAACATATTGAACATATCCATTGGAATATGGGTAATGGGTAAGTATGCAATGAACCTGGATGGACGTATCATCATTTTGCAGCGACATATATGTTTTTCATCAACAATTTAGCATCTAGACTACCAGGATACAACTAAATTTAACTTCATGGGTTGAACGCAGCCAAACATGGAGACATGTTACCACTCACTTATGCACGCCAGTGATTAAATACATACAAAGGGGTGCTCATGTGTTATGCTGGATGATACCTGAAGCCAACTAGCAGCCGGCGGAAGCATCGCAGATTTTGTTGGCGGCACACCTTTGATTGTTACAATGTCTTTTCCCCAAGTTGTATTTGTTGCTTCGGAATCCTATCTAACTATACTCAAAACTACCATACACCCTAGTTCACCGAGTGATAAGCATTTATAAACCAACTTGGCTAACTATGGGGCACCAGATAGCACCACATTGTCCATGGGTCGGGCAAACCAGTGATCATCTAACTTTAGTATTTCAATGATCTCGATGGAGCTAAGTTGGGGGCCACCGAAATCTAAGAAGGATTGGATTTATATGGTTTATGTGATTGAAATAGTGTATTCATGAGGTGAATTTACATCAACAAACATGCAGAAACTTGGGGGGGCCACCTTGCTATTACATATCCCTATGCCCCATGACTACAAATATGGTCCGTACCTCGAAGTTTACCCTTGGTAAGATTACGAACCTGTTGCTTTCAGGGTATTTTGTTGGTCAACTCGAAAAGGGTTCCGGTTGAAACCCTCAAATCCTGTTGTTTTGACCATCTAGATGTCGTAAAAAAGACCTGCCAAAACTCTGGTGATTTCTACCCCACCAATGCTGTTGGTGGGTTTTCAGCTTGTAAAAATAAAAAATATGGTTTGAAACAAGGCCATTGCTTGATGATGTCAACGCCGGATCAATAAACATTGGTTGATTCTTTAGGGGTCATAACCACCTAAAAAACGTGATAATGTGTTATTCAAATGATCCCTGCCCCAGTTGAACAGCCTAGGGAGTTTTATTGATCAGGTCTCCGAGCTCCTCTTCTTGGAGTGAGCATCGCGAGCATCGAGAGCGTTACCGCGGAAAAATGGCGGCGACCAAGAGGCGCAGTGCAGTTAATGCTCTTTACCAGTTATGAATGGTTATATATGATTAGAAATGGGTTATAATTCCATAATTGAAGTAATTATATTTGACTTACAACTGGTATAAGGCCATAACTGTGGGGGTGTTGAAAAAAAACCTGCACAACTCTAGTGCTTCTCTGAAAGATTGGTTGGACTAACCCTAACTTGCTAACCGACCCTACTTTGTTTTGTTGCTGAGGGTAAAACCACCAAGCAACCCAAGTTTTGCTTGGGAACATGTGTGTGATGGTCAAAACATAATTAGATTGTTTTCCCAGAAAAGGGCATGGACATACCACCATTAGTTGTGATTTATCCTCTGGTAAATTAACATAGCCATGGAAAATCCCCTGTAAATCGAGGTTTTAATGGGAAAATCATCCAAAATTAGCCATTTTCCATGGCTATGTCAAATTACTAGAGGGTAATTCCCATGGCGTAGCATGGATGACCATACATGATCTATACGCATTGAATGATCTGGTGTGTGAGTGTGTGTGTGTGTTTTCGTCTCTTGCTGTTTTTTTCACTTAGGAACAGCTAGGGTTGACGCTATTCACAACATCAAATTATCAAACAAGGTGTGACGGGATAGGTTCTGGAGGTAGTATAGGGGTCGGGTCCCCCAAAAGACTGATTTGTTTTGATATTTTTGTCCGAGATGTTATAGGTGATGTTTCCAAAATAAGATTCCAAGGTTCCAGCTTCTCTGTGCTTTAACTTACTATTGGCCGTGACACGTCTAAGGGTACTAATGAAATCTAATGAATACACAAATGGCCTGCATTCATGTATCAATTTTCAAACATGGAATTCTGGATACACATACAGCTCAGCTGTTGATGTTAAAGAGCGGCCAATCCCGCATTTTGCATATAGGACGAGACTCAAACCAGTCGAGCTGTTTGGAGCCAAGATTCGGAGTCTTCGAATCTGTCCACTTGACTCAAAGAACTCCCTTGGACATCCCCTACCGAATGCCGAACCTGTAGGGATTCCCTTGTTGGAATCTACCCTCCGGTAATCAAACATAGCAATTGGAAAATCCTCTATAAATGGAGGTTTGAATGGGAAAATCACCTATAAATAGAGGATTTTCCAGCTAGCCATGTTTGATTACCAGAGGGTATGTCACTGTCATCCTGGGGTTTCCCCTGTCAGACCAGACTTCATTCACCGACCTCTCAAGCACCAAAACCCAAACATGCGATCCCGATGGGTGGAAACACATTCGCAACCCACGAAAATTGCTCAGCACATCTTTCAAGGGTGGAGCCCCCGGAGGAATAACTTGGTTTATACATTAGCTATAGTCTATAGTCAACTATGTTGCAGCAGCCATAAAACATACTTATTGAAGTTATAAACTAGCTTAGCTATCATTAGGATGGCCCCACCTAGTCGGGACATCAGCCGCTTTGTAACCATACCCAAGGATTATCCTGCTACTGGCACGGCTCCTGAAGTTAGTCACAAGGCGGCAACTGACTTTCAAGGCCCTTTTCTTCCGCATTTGAACGCTAGACGTATCAGAACAGATATGGGTTTGTCTGAAAATAGTGTACCCCTAAACCCAATGGTTAATGATAATTACCCTATCAAATGGCTATAATTTGGGGTATAATACATTATTATTATACCTTATGTTCAGACACAGCCATATTAGAAACATATCAGACATAAATCATTCGTGCAAGGTGGTGGCACCAGTCGCAAGTTGACCCATCCAGTTAGCCGAGCAGGTACTACCAACTTACTGTAGCTAAAGGCACCTTTTCAAAATATTCTACTGATTGGGAATTTCAGGAAAGGATTCTAATGAGCTATTCTTAGCTAAGGATTATTGGGAACTTACTGTTGATAAAACTTCTAATTTCTGTTGGTTCAATCTCATCTGGTGAAAACAACGGCCCTTTATCGTGCACCCTTGGCCATGCCGGTTGCGCCCCAAGCTACGGCCCGAAACCTAGACCACCACCGATCTCGGGTGGAGCGGGCTGCCAATTACTGCAATGTGGGCCCCCAGATATATAAGTTATGAGTTGGCTGTAAACCCCAGTGATGTTTGTTGGTTTTCAATCCAATGGATACTTTGGTTACAACCGTCTTAAACCATACTGATTGCAGTTATGTTTACCAATATTGTTTTACATGGGATTCAATCGGGGTTGTCTATGATCATATGGAGTCTATATGTAGCCCTCAAAAATAGGGAATGAACATGAATTAAGTGGAGAAGCCTTGAATGGATGGTTGACATAATGTTTCAATGTTTGGCCATACATGAGGGATACATTGACCAACTTTGACCAACCTAATGCAGGGTAAGCTTGGGAGTGGATATCATGAGGATTTTGTTCGTCCTTGACGGAAAAGTCCGCTGCAGATGGCTTGGATTTCCCCCCATCTTTGTGTCTCGACCCTCCAAGCGCTCCAAGTACCCAAAATAAAAGGGTATTTGACACCACAATATTACAATGTGGGGCCCCCTAGACAGCTAGGTTGGTTTACAACTAGGTTACAGTAGGTTTATGGTAGCTATATCTATAGTTACTGTAATGGGGCTTATAAACCAGCAAACAGAACTAAAGGTCCCCACATTGTAGGTGGCTGTTCGATTTCACCCTTGTGAAGACATATGTGGCTATCCAACTGGCACGTGGATGCCGGCACCAATGTGACATGTTCGCAGATATGGATGTTTTCTAAATGTCCAGCTAGCAGAGAAGCATTTCATGTAATGTGGGTAAAACAATGCCATACACCACCCATCCATTAGGGAATGGTTTCTACCACCCATAAAAATGGTGAAAGTGGGGATGGTTTACTATTGTTTCACCAACATTACGTAACATTACGCATGATTTAAGTTTCCATTGACCATTGCAAACAGGTTCCAGCTCCAGTCTTCCAAGAATATCTGGTCAGACAACTGGCTGAAGGTAGACACTCCGAACTACAATATGGTGCATGCGCGGTTATTTGTTGCTGGATCATACACCCCCTTAAGTGTACGTATGAGTTATAGATATGAAATTCCATCAACACCAAAAAACACCTATATTAATTATTACAAATTACAAGCCAACTTGGCTCTGGGACACCAGATATTGCATGCATATGCATGCATATGAGATCTCAAAACCGTGGGTCAACAGTTTAAACACACGAGTAGCTTCCAGACATGGTGCAGTGACTTTCCTGGAAGTGGGTGGTCAGAGGGGTGGGGCCCCCCCACAGTTGTTTTTGTTGGCTTATAATAACCATACTTTATTCTAATACTATAGTATTATACCTGCTGGTAAACTAACATAGCTATGGAAAATCACAATTTTTAATGGGAACATCAACCATAAATCACCATTTTCAATAGCAAACTATTAGTTTACCAGAGGGTATTCCCCATAACCAATTGCAAATGTGCATCAACTCATAGCGATTTCGTAAATCATGGCCTCATTGGATTATTCATTGTTTTGGTTCCATTAGCCAAGCTCTTGCAGGCAGCCGATTAAACCTTTGCTGTGGTATTCATGGATTTTTCTTTGTATTCTGCTACAGAGCTAGAAGCAGTTTACAAGCAAGAGCCCCTCAGTTAGGATTTCTGATTGTTAATTTACAACAGTTGAAAACAAATTCCAAGTATAGCACCATAAATCCGAGTAGGCCAAGTTGTCAACCAACTTACCTATTGAGAAGATATCTTTCTATCTCTGCGTTTCGCCAAGCAACACGTGCTCGCCGCACCCTTCGCGCTCGCAGTTCAGGAAACTCTCTGAGATACCAAAGCTGAGACATGGCCCACATTGCCCTGTCAAAATGACCCAGTCGAAGTCCAAAGGGACAGGTAGGATCACAAGGGTTGGAGTATCCCTCACTTTAGCACTTGTTTAGGTGTCTATGTTCAGAGAAAAACGCGCAGACACATAGAAATACCCTGAGACTCCAATCCTCATGGATACCCCAGTTAGCTTAGATTCATCCTAGTTCGTGATATGGCCCGTAAAGCCAACAGTTCACCAAGGCAAATGGGGCCTCACCAGGAAAATATGTATCGTTATTTCATGAAACCACCATGTTTCATGGTTAGAATCATCGTGTTGTTCATGGTGAAACCACATGAAACCACCATGTTCCATGGCTTTTCCATGGATTGCCATAGTTTGAATCACCATTTTTCACTCCCCATGGCGACAGCTCCGTACGTTGTTCAACGCGCATCTCCACGGTCTCCCGCCATGGCGCTCTTCGACGCGGTGGGCTCCACGAGGCATTCGCGACAGCCGTCCTTTGATGAGGCGGTGGACAACGAGATCAGCGACGTGGCAGATGGGGATGGGAGGGGTTCTGTGAACCCCAAGTCATAGCTGGGATTTATGGATGATTTATGGATGTCCCATTAAAATTTGGATAATGATCTAGGTTTTGACTCATCCCCAGATGTTTCAATGGGAATATCTACGTTCACCAGCGAAGTTTTTGGGAAAACATAGGATCTGAGTACATTTTCATGGGGAAAATATGGGGAAATGACGGGTGAATTTCCTTATGCCTGAGGGAATCAACATCCATTAACCGAACCATAACCATCCTAATTATTTGTTTATCATCGATTTTGACATGACTTGGTATACTTGGTCAAACTATATCAATAATATGGATTGTATAATTTGGAGGTTTTCCCAAGGGCTGGGGTACCCCCAGTTATCATTCAAAGTTGGGCCATGACTTTGAAAGCCACAGTGACTTAGGGATCCTCGTTTCCAGAAAACCCAACAGGATGGGTCAAAACATGTCAAAACCTATGAAACGTCCACATGAATCGAGAATAAACGTCCATTAACCAGCTATTATCAGGGGTTTGACTCATCCCCCGCATCGGTTCACCCCCCGCGATGGAATGTCAAATCCCCAAGGTTTCATCAACCAATTCTATCGACAGATGGGCATCGGCATATGTAATTGATGAATTATGATTGGTTGATGAAAAATTGCGGGTCAATGGACTGTTTAATCATTATTCCCCACCTGCCAGGTGAGGGTTACTAGATTTTATCAGAGCGACGCGGGGGTGGACGACCTCCTCCTCATCCTCCTCCTCCTCCTCCTCGTACTCCTCGTGCTTCATGGTCGCCAGCTGCAGATCGCAGGAGGCACTGCCGGACGTCAACTGCGAGCTCCAGATCGCAGTGGGCACTGCCGGACTTCATCTGCCAGCTCCAGATCGCAGTGGGCACTGCCGGACCTCAACTGCAAGCTGCCGATCGCAGTGGGCAACGCCGGACCTCAACCGCGAGGTCCAGATCCCAGTGGGCAACGCCGGACCTCAACCGCGAGTTCCAGATCTCAGTGGGCAACGCCGGACCTCAACCGCGAGCGCCCGAGCCCAGTGGGCAGC
>BGPT01001295.1:134119-153546 GCA_003297045.1 Symbiodinium sp. clade C Y103
ACAATTTCAGATTCCCCAAAAAGTGTCACTTTTTTGGGAAAAGCAAAATTTCGAAATCCCAAAATAGTTGCACTTTTTCGACGTGAATTTGGAAACGAATGCAAAAATGAGCAAAAGAAGATGTGGGGAGTCTAAAATGGCTTCTGCAGTTAAGGGGTTTTTCACCGCCTTAAACCCCTAAAGCCTGGGACCGCTTTTGCGCGCGGCAGCTCATCTGTACCCAAATCGTAATATTAGTAGTAATTCATATTATATATATACAATTTTTTAATTGATTTTTGTATAGATTAGATGATTAAATATTATTGATTATTCAATAATATTGCATAAATCATCATAAATCTAAATATATCTTGATTTGATAGATATTATTTCCCCAGGTAATCTACTGCATTTCACAGTAGGTCTGTAGGTTCTGGTACAAAATGAGATCAATTCGAAGCGTTGATAGAAATTAGTATGATGCTTTCTTCAAGTAATTTTGCGACAGTCAGTTGGACTTACTGCACCATGTTTTGATGTTCTGGAGATATGCAATTTAATTGGGCAAATTGGCAAATATGATCGTCAAAATGAACTGTGCAGCAGGACAAATGCTTCTTGTGGATTGGTTTCCGCATTGTAGTTGAAACGATCTCATTTGGCCTACTCTGCGCCAATCTACACCGTCACTGCTTCAACGGTGATTCCCACTCAACAGGCGCCCCTAGGCTTTGCAAAGACAGTCTTTGCAGATCCCTTCACGACGGTTGTGTTTACAAAACACCAGGTGGGCAAAGTGGTTCGTCCTGGGGGCCATCGGACCCCAGACTTGCTACAAACATCTCCTGCCCACTTTTTTGGTAGAGGCAGCATAGCCATTGCGAGGGAACAAGACGTGAAGCTTTTTGCAGGGCATTGCAGAAGCACCTTCTCGGAGTCAAACACTGAGGATCAGGCCGAGAAGAGTGTTCAGCCCAAAGGACGGAGGTTATCTCCTGCGCCATCGAAGCTTTGGACCTACGGGACCTCCAAAAAGATTCGTGGAGCAGCGCCAGTCCTCTTGGTATTGCGAGCGGGAGGTTTTGGGGCAACTTTTGCCTTCGCTTTGCTGCCTGGGCACAGCTGTACCAGGCTGTAGTTTAACTGTAGTTTAAGCTAGCGGCGCTGTTAGCGACCCCATAGGAAAACACCACTTTCTAGTTTCTGGCGGGTTCGGGTGGGTGGGGGGGTGAGGGGGTTGGGGGGTGCAATAACGTTTAATAGCATTTGCATTTATAGAAGATGCAATGTTACTTGACGTTGCTTGTAAGGTCATAAGGTGCAAATTACGTCACGCTACTAAAAGGTGACTTCATCTAACATAATTTATGCTACGAGTACGGTATTGAATGTTGATTTCTTCTAATATAGATGATGCTACACTAGGTCAGATTCAGGTGAACTAGCATACATTATTGCACGCTACTTCAGCAACTTTTGCAATAACGTTCAATAGCGCTTGCAAACACAGAAGATGCTACGCTACGTAACGTTAACTTATTTTCACATAGTTAATTATATGTGATGCTACTTCAAGTTAACCTCTTGTCACATACGTATGCTACGCTATAGCACACTTCATGTAACATAGATGATGCTACGCTACTTCACGTTAACTTCATTTCAAATAAGATATGTTGCTGTGAGAAAATTAGGTTTCTGTTTTTTTCAACACAGGTCCTGAAAACCACAACTCCAATGGCCCAAAATGAAAAAAATGCTAGCCTTCCTGCAAATACCAACAAATTTGAAGCATTGAAATCTTGACTTCCAAATGAAAATGCTTCGAAATGCAGGTTTTGAGCTCTTGCCATTTTGAACAATGTTCAAATTCCTCAGGGTCGCTACTGGCGCCGGTACCTAGTTTAAGGACTACCAAATACTACCAATGTTCAGAGCTAGTGCTAAGCAATTAGCAGCCGCTCTACTTGCCTAGCATTGTTTTCCAGCTCCAAACAGGCGGATTCTTAGGCCATCTGAATGCCATCTGGCTCTTATCGACCCATAAGCGGAACAGCCAATCTATTGCGCACCTTTTTGTTGCCGTCTGTCCTCTTCTTCAGCCTGTCAGTGTCTTTCTTAAGCCCATTGCAAGTTGCCATCACACATATAACAAGAAATCTGAACTTCTACCGTTTCAGTCATTTCAGTCCCATTCAAGAACACCCATCAAGGTCAAACTTGGATAAGCAGTACCAACTGGAATGGCCGCTGGTTAGCTGACACGTTGCACTTGTTGAAACTATTCTTTTGCACTCGGCACACAGCAACCAGCTTTCATTCAAACTCTTAAAGCAGGAATCCCCACCCACCCTTTCTATTTTGATCATAAAGTTGCCCTGCCACAGCACGCTCTAGCTGTAGAATGGCCTCACGCTCCAGCTCGTCCCAGCTTTTTCCCTCCTCATCCTGGATGGGGAAACAACCTCCATCTGATAATTGGTTGCATCAATGGAACACACACACAGTCACATAGTATTGTAAGCTTCAGAAGAGGTAAACCGCATGTGATAGGGTAATTCTAAAGCATCTTTCTGTTGAGTCTACCATCTCTTTTGCATCCAAAATTGCTACTTGGTGTTTGTCTTGAAGTTTCTTGTCTTATCTGTTCTTGATCTGATCCCATTTGCTAATCCTTATGTTCGTTCTTTTGATCGAGTTGTTGTGAGCTATTTATGTTTTGTGTAGATCTATCGAACCTAGCTGCTTGGCTTCTTAATTGAGTAATTGTGCGAGGATGGCAACGCCTAAACGACCAACGGCATTCATTTGTCAGGCCTAGGTGCCCACCGCAAGGGTACCTATTCAGAAAAGTGGTCTTGACTTGCAAATGATGTGAAATGGAAAAAAATCTGCCACAAAGAGGGGTCAGTTGCGAAACCTTTACCAAAATTGTGGATTATCTTTTTGAATGTTGTCCTAGCTACGTTTCCTTTTTTTCTGCTCCGACCAAAATTTGGGTTATGTTTTTACTTGGGGTTACCTTTCTTATTTGTGTTTATTTGCTGCTATTGGCCAGTACCTACCATTAGACTCGCTTGCAATAGGCTTCACTTCTGTCAAAAGAGTCATCTTCAGCGAATACAAACCGCTGAGCATGACTTTTTTGGTAAAGCATTTCATTACCATTGATATTTACATACATATAACTCAATTTAAACAAAGATCATATGACCATATCTGTCTGGCCCATGTACAGTATCATGTCGTCACGTCTTTGCCCGAGCCAGTCCTTGCATGAAACTGCTTCAGTAAAGCTAATTATGTAGATCAAAGTAAAGCCTTTGTTGAACCATGTTGAGCCAAACCATCGTCAGCATTGGGACCTCCTCGTCTTCAAACTCGCTGTCATCGTCATCGTCATCATCGTCATCATCGTCTTCGCTTTCCTCAGAAGGCTCCTGGAGTTCATATACAGCGCTCTGAAGAACCACGACAGCAACAACAACAAACTTGGCAAGAACAAACAGACCAAGAACAACTCCAATTTGTCGTGTCCCAGTTCTACATCCGCTAAATATCATGAAATATCCACAAAATATTGACATAATTTGACATATACTGATACTGAACATATACGGTCCATGGCGGTGTTGCGACCCACAAACTTCTCCATGAACCAATTGCAAGATTGTTAAGACTGGAGACGGATCTGTGGAAGTCCTCGTCGCTGTCCATGTCGTCGTCTCCCGACTCACAATCCTGTGTTGATGGCTGTGTCTGCGAATTTGTTCTATCGAGGCGCTCGCAGTAAAAAATGAGCTGCATCCCCTTTGAACCTTCCCCAGGAAAAAAGCAGAAACCATTGCAATCCGCGCAAACACGCTGCCTCCGCGGCCCCTTCAGGATGTCTCAACAAGGAAGCAATATCAAAAGTAATTAGGCTACTTGTAGACATGCACGAATATATCTGTTGAATTCTATTGAAATCCAGTGAACATTTCCATCCCAAAATCATCTCATCTTGACTTCAGCCTCGGAGCCCTCAAAGTCGCTTCCATCTTCCTCCTGGGCAGGGTAGTTGACAAGGGTTGAAACCTCGACTAAGCCAGCCGAGCCTTGACTGAACTTCACCTTTGCGTGCCATATCATGCTAATCTCCACCCCCTAATACAGTACTAAAACACTCCCCCCCCTCCCCAAATATTATATAAAGACGGTGATCTATTTTTATTCTTAGGGCGTATTTTGTGTTGGGGTGCCTCTGATAATCAAAACTAAACCCTTAACTAAAAAACAAAAAATGATTTCTAAATTGATTAAGTCCCTTACTAAAATCCATTTAACCATTTAAATATTGCCAAAAATTGGATTTCGAGGCTTTCCCCAAATAATCAAATATAACTATAACCTTAATTAAAAACACTCAAAAAGTGATTTCACACTTTATTAAATCCCTTCTCAAAATCCATTTAAAGTATTGCCAAAAATTGGATTTCGAAGCTTTCCCCTAATAATCGAATGAAAACCTTAATAAGAAAATAGAAATGGTGAGATGGGACCCTAATAATAAACTTGCGGGTCTCATTCTATTTGTATCAATGGGCAGTAGAAACATCTATTTCACCATCCTGTTCTCCTATTGATTCTCAATTACCGCAATCAAGAACGCAATTGTAAGCAACCAAGAAAAACCGAAAGTGCCAATCCACGCCTATTTTTATTGGGGGAGTTTTAGTAATAGGGAGTGGAGATTATATGGTGCTACATGTCAATGTCTCATATATTGTGGAAATTACAAAGCCAAGAATTTCAGACGCATCTTGGTCAACAGCAAGAATCAGAAGTATCGTCTAATGTCAGGATCTCTGTGAAGAGCCAGACTGGAAACGCACAACCTGGGGAGCACTGGAGGAGCAGAACAGACTAGCGCCTCATCTAACCCCACAACTCTCAATGTTGCCATGGAGTCCAGGTTACAATAAGAAACACTCGCAGCAACGGTTGTAGAGTTGCAGCATGATGAAGGCTGTAGTCTTCCAATCTCTGCACACTACAGCCACGGACAGGTGCGGGTCAGGGTGTTGGGACGTTCCAAACAGCTGCCACTCTACGATGCTCGGTTGAAAAAGGCTCACTGTTGGGGTCCTTGGCAGCATCATCGTCGTCAGAATCTTCTTCAGTGTCGAACCTTGCAACTTGTGGACGGTGCTATCATGACTTTGCAGTGGCAACATGTGACCGATCTGACTCGCGAAAGGATGACTTAGCAAACAACTCACCAGACAGCACAACTGAATCTCACACTGACCAAAATTGATTGCATTTTTATGTACTGGGGGCTCTTTCTCTCACTGGAGCTCTGGTTGTGGTCCTATCAAGGACAGGCGCTCAAAAGAACAAGGACGTTCTAGATCTCTGGCACCTGGACCGCAAAGTGACCCTGCCAAACGCAAACAAGCTGGGAAATCGCACCAAGGTTGAAACCCACCGTTCTCAACAAACTTTGCAATGTCCTGAGAGTGCAAAAGAGAAAAGTCTGCGCTTGCAAGGACAGCTGACATGATCATTAATCCTTTTGGACTGGAAGCAAGTGGATGGTGGCAACACCAGGAACATAAGAATTGGACCGTGACCAAGAAAGAACATTTGCCAACGTAGTACATCAGGGAGAAGGACTCTGTTCCAGTGGCAAAAACATGCATGAAACAACATGTCAAACAGAGCTGCCTCACAACTCACTGGGGTCCCAACTCCAGTGATCTCTTGCATCACTGCCTTGATAGGTCATCCAGGACATTGACATGGACGCGCTTTTGGAGGTGGAGGAACTCAACCATCACATTTCACTTGTAGTTGGTGGATGAAATGCAAAATTGATCAAAATTGACTGTGAACAACTAGAAATTCAGTTAAGCGATATGTTGCCTATCAGATCCAGGTCCTTGGCAACTCCCGATACTGAACATCCATATATATCCCATGATGAATGAATTTGCTGGGTCATATCGTTGTCGTCATGAACAACAAGGGGTAGGAACATCATGGTTGCCCTCCCGTGATCAAATCACGGCACAGCAGAAACACACACACACACATTGTTTGAACAGATTTGTAGATATACTGGTTGAACAGAATGATTTTCCATAGCTAGGTCAGGTTTCCAGAGGGTATATACCCAGCCCAACTCGTTTATATTCGTTTATCTTCCCCACAGCAACAGCTCCACAGGGCCTTCCACTGCATGTTTATGGGCAGAAGGTACCAAACCCTCAGTGGGAAATTGTTCACAGAGAGTCCCCTGAGATGCATCATACACTTGTCGGGAAATGGGCATCGATGTCTACACAAAGCCCACCAGGAATTGAGCAAAACTCAACCTTTATTTACCTTCATATCCTTGATGTACCCTTGATGTTCAGTCAAATGTCACAGAAGATCAGGAGCCATATATCTCTCCGGGAGGTTCTCATAACATCTCACAACAACATCTGTCCCGGAACAGTCTTTCAGCCGTGCGTCTACTACTATTCACCTGACCCAGTCCAAAAGGAGTGCAACAAGAGCCGTTGAAGCTCCGTAGGTTTACCATTTCGGAAATCTAAACAAAGTGGAAGACAACACTCCACTGATGGAACAGTTGAAAAGTAGCGCTACGGGCTGCCAAGCGTCATTTTGATGTCACCGAAGAAGGTCTTCAGATCAACCATACGTTCTGCTGGGATCATCGAGATCTGGCAAGGTGGTATGGTTTGTTGGACGTGTAAGAAATGATCGGACATGATCTGACAGTATTCCAGTTCACATGTCAAGCTCACGTTGCAGTATCAGTATCCTTCAGAACAGGACACTTTCACATTTCACTAGATGGTACGCAGCTTCTTCATACGAAGCTGGTTCAGTAGATCGCAAAGTTTCACAGAAACTGGGGAGCAAACCGGAGTTGGTGTTTGGCTGTAGTCCTTGTAGATCAACACCATGTCAAACTGCGCAGCTGAATCGGTTCACATGGCTTCAACCCTCGATGGCTTGACTTCCAAAGGTGACCTGCTTGGAAGAGTCCGACATGCCCTGATTGAAAGGAGGAACTATATCCACAAAAAGGACTCTTTGAGAAACCTGCATTGGTGGAGTGCCATTCCTTTACATGTTCTTGATTACAAATCCAATTTCCTGTAGTGGAAGGTCAGCAGTCGTTTCTCACGAACATTTGGTATAGCCTCACACTTTTGACACCCTAACAATCCCTAAAATCTAGACAGCCTATCAAAAAAGATCAAGAAAGCAACTCAGTGACTCTGTGCCGACCAACAGAGGGGCCAACTCTCCTGAGATCTCCTGAGACTCCATGAATTCCATCCTATTCCATCCCATTCCCTGTTCCCTTGGCACCTCGCGAGTTGCAGGAGTAACTCGTTCCTCAGCGAAATACAGCAGGATAGGCCCTGTGTCATGTGCAAAGCCCTGGAAACTTGCAGGTTCAAAGGATGTAAGTTGACTGTGAGCTTTCCTGCCAAAACCATCTGCAATATGTGCTACTGATGCTACCTGCTACCATGACAACCCAAATGATGAAGGAGCTTCATACATCGATGCTGTCCAGATGGGAAGAGTGATGGCAAGTGACTTCAAGCAGACAAAATCACTGCCTGCCAAAAGCAGCATGACATTTCCACTACGCTGTAGGGGCCGTCCACATCATCCAAGAGACGAAAACGGCGATCTCCACACTATCCATGTCGACCACCAACGGGGGCCATTCCTCACGAAAGCTGAAGGCTGACACCAAAGGTACACCTTTAGTGTAAACCTTGAAAGCCTTTGACCTTGGTACACCATGAGATGTAGAAAAAATACGAAAAAATACTGTTGATTGGAGTAGCTGGATGCTCACCTCATTTCAAACCCCGGAGCTATCCCCAGGATCCTGGACAGAGACGATGGACTTGGTACACAGGAAGATTGGGCTGTTGGCCCGGTGGTACACCTCAGGGGTCGCCATGAAGAAATGGCGTCTGAAAATTGGGTGCTCCATTTCATCCAATGGTTGATGATGGTTATCCCATGTTATTCCCACTAAAATGGCAATTCACCCAGTCCCATTTCTGAAATGTGCCGAGGTGAAAGCTATCAAGTACAAACCAAACGACATGTTGCATTTTGCAATTGGTAAGGTACGATCGACGCGCGTGGCCCCGAATACGATCTCAGCTCATTTCATTACAATTTTGCCGTGGAGGTGGGTGAGTGTCTTGAAATCTATTAAACTTCATCTCACTGCACAATCCTTTGGTTTCTCAGTCAACCAGGGTCCATTGATGTCCTTGGTCTTCGCACTTTCAACATCATCTCTTGTGCAATTACCTACTATGCAACTACCAAAAGCTGTTTTCAACCCCACAAAGGAACATCCAAAATTGACCATAGAATCATAGACATTCATAGATTGTATTAGGATTCGATAAATTTCGTGGTCCCTGTTTGAGTCCCAACCTACCAACAATGCATCGGCCAAGTCACTCCAGAGATTGCGAAGTCCTCGCGACTTGATCCAGCAACGATCAATAAGGTATATGGGGATTTCTTAAGCTGGGGATCCCCAAAATCATGGGCTTCAATATACGCTGGGTATATGGGGATCAACCATGGGTTTGAATACTAACATGATCCAATGACTTGGATGATTTGGGATACCTCCATTCTGGCAAACCTTCAAAAACTGTACTCTTCAAACACGGACTGCATTCTTCTGCTCCGGGAACTTGACACATCTTGACACCGTTTCAACTCGGCTCCTCTGTGGGCAATTCAAACTTCAGCTTGAAGCCCGGGAGCTTCTGAGTTTTTACCACAAAGTCCTGGAAGACCTGGCAGATTCTGACGCCGGATCATTCCACCCATACTGGGCGTACCCATGGGCTTCGGTCTCCCAACCATGGTAGGTGGCTAACTGGATGGAGTGCCATAAATGCTAGCAAAAACAATGTTGATGAATACCACAGTGGAAATGACATGGATATCACGGATACAAATCATCAAGCCTAGTGAACAAACAACAAGACATGTCTTCGGTCACAAGCTTCGCTACCCAGAAAGCAGTGGAACCCAAACCACAAATGGTGAGTGGCTGTCATGATTGATCATGATTGGGCGGCCTTGTTCAAGCGCACTTTCATCTCTTCCTCCCGTTGCTCCTCAGCGAATTCGCCAGCAGCACCCAAATTGAAAAAACATGAACAACTCGCTGTGGCGAGCCAGCATGAGCAGATTTGATTTCTCTGTCCGGCCCCTGCACCAGCAGGATTTCTGGGAGTCAAAGTCACTCCGAACTTGTCCCAGAAATTCACAACCCGCATGAATCGCCCGAAAGTTTGATGAACTTCGGACAGCTCAGAGTGTACCTTGGCCCACGACCTCCAGAATCTCATCCGGGTCATAGGCATTGGCTGATCTCCTCATGGACAGATCCTGGCCGGGTGTTGCCACGACACCATGGAGGATGGTCTGTTTGCAAAGCAAACTGTCTCAAGGGACATCTGAAGGCTGCATCATATCTAAATTGACAAGTGAAGTGCTCCGACACCATGATGGATGTACTACATGTTGTAATGAAGCTGCGAAAGTGCTTGGATATTGGGGCTTCAATCAGATTCAAAGAAGACCGTTGAAGACCCCTTCTGGCATATGGATCATATGAGTCATATGGCTCTACGATATCTGCGGCCTTCTATGATCTCAATACATGTCAATCATCCAGCCAAACACCACTCCCATCATTCTCCTCCGTCTGCGCCCGGACTTCGGTGTAGAACTGGATTTCAAAGGTCCTTCGAATGCGCAACGCAAAACGACCTTTCGTCTCCCAAAGCTTGGGCGAACCAAACATCCTTCCCATCCCAACACAGCGCTCGGTCTTTCGTCGGCTCACCATGATGGGCTCTTTGAGGTGAAAGTGAATCAGCACCATCAAAGAGCCTCGGTCAACTTGGTCAACTCTGAATATTGGGTAACTTAGTGGCATTTAGTGGCCATCATTCACTGGGGAACCAAAAACGTGTGGCGAGGTCAATGGTTTATTAAACCACTTTTATAGTACTGCAATTATTTAAGGCATGGACTATGCGTGAAGCTTAAGGTTGGAGAATTGTGCTACGTCACCCAGTGGGATTCAGCATTTTGACCTGGTCAAATCAGTCCAGGCACGTCTCTCACAGGGCTGGAAGATGGCCACATTGATCTGCGAGTAGAGGATTTCCAACTGCCGCGATGGATATCTTCGGATGCCCATCTTCTATAGCAATGAGAGGGGCGCAGTTTGCCTTCCGATTGCATTTTTGTAACATCACATAAACAATTGGATATATATATAATCTTCCGCTATTGCGGAGGATGGTCTGAGGTTGGACACTCACAACAATAAAGTATTTCATGGTAACAATCCAGTGCAAACAATTTTCCTTTGAAAATGGCAATATAATCCCAGGTCCTTGGCAATTGCAATCAATGCCAGCAATCTTTCAAGAGCCAACCCCACCAGCCAGTCCCGCAACCCAAACCTCGCGCAAAGAATGAAGTTTGGAGACTTAGCAAACATGGTGGCATGGTGTATTTATATATATATATATGTATATAGTGACCTAGATAGTGCATACTATATCAACAAGATTGGACACAAGTATACATTTTGGCAATTTTGGTATCCCCCCATGCTTCACACTGTGGAGTAAGGGTTGACAGTTGGAACAATTCCAACCATGGGGTATAAATCGAACATGACAATATCTATGATCACAGATTATATATACATAATTATAATACAAATCATGTCCATTTCACACATAGTTTTATCATTGTATTGTTGCATATAAACACGTTCTCCGTCATATAGCCAGCACCATGGAAATCCCAAACGCCTTCTCTGTTGCACTGCCGCGCACCCCGCAGCGGAAGCCGTTCTGATGCGCCTGCAGCCCCAAAAATGACCCCATCCAATGTTGGGGCATTTTAGGAGGGGTTTGGTTGAATCCCCATGCTTTTGTTGATCTATTTATAGGGACTATTGCGTAGATGATATTATGATTATGTGGTTTTGTTGCTGGAAGAATAAAATGAACTGAGCATGCAGCCCGCTTTTGGTCTGTGCCTTCTTGATAAGTTCTTGAAAGTGGGATTACCAATATACCAAGCAAAGACATAGCACTTGGATGATTGCTACCGACTATTCCACCGCAAAGTGGATGCGTTTTCAAGGCTGAAACCATTGCGAGACCTCAACTTTTGAGACCAACATTTGCGCGAGAGTTCTGTGGATCCACATGCAGAAGGCGCCTCCAAATTCCACACAGGGCGGCTGCGGGCAGAACCCATCGAGGGCCTGAATGGCATCACGCGGCATCAGGTAGATCCGTGCAGCAGGGAAGAAGTCAAAATAGGTCAAACATGTCAGAGCTCTTGATATACTGGGACATACTAAGAGATACAGAGATAAGCATACCTGATATTGTTTTGCATCTGAAATCCCAATCTGCAATACCCCAAGCCAGGGATGTTGACCTATGTTCAGGTCATTTGGAGATTGCCCCCCTGTGCGAAAAACCATCTTCACCCTTGGGTCGATCAAGTTGCTAGCTTAAAATGTTCTGCCCCATTTTTTTTCTGACCGGCGCATGTAATGTGGCAAACTCAACAGTCTTGCTTATTTGTGTTCAATGTATAGGTATAAATCAGGTGAAGTTTTTGGTGCTTGGTTTGCCGCAAAAGGTCTAGTGGTGGGATACTCAGCGCCACAATTGCGTTTACGGTGGTTGGATGCAGCTGGGGCCCAAGCCGCATGCTGACATCTCGAATGCATGGACCACCCCTGGCGCAAGCTTTCCAAATGATTCCCGCATTCGGTCGGTCATCTGATGGAATGGATGAAATGGATTGAATATGATTGAATTGATGACTTCCCAAGAAGCTCCTAACTCGTACTGCATCATCATTCACTGCTCAGACTGATCCTAAGCAAACTGGAGAGACTCTACTTCTTCCATTGGAAACATGGAATTACCCAAACGTGAAATATAGTGCTTAGTTTAGCTTAATCATCATTTTCCCCATCAAATGGCCCCATTGGTACGACCCAAAACCCTCGCCTCAATTCCTTCAGCTGTTCGGCCTGAGAAGTTTCAACGAACATGACGACTGTCAATGATGAAATATCTTTTAATCAAACAACAGTAACACTTTTTGGCAAATGTAACTTCAAACAGCTTTTTTCAATGCATCTATAGGATATCTATGAGATATCTATAGGATTCAGATGTGTCATCCCATGGAATTCACCTGGCATGTCCTTGCCCACCTTGGAGGCCTGTTCGCTATGCTGTGCCTGGCGGATGTGATCTGCCAAATCCAAATATGTGGAACTTACCCTTGGAAGAACAGCACTGATCTTCTCCAACAAACACTTTTCCTCCGAGTTTATCATAAATTCATCGTATTTCATATTTCTGTTGAACATGTTGGAAATTCAGAAAGCAATTCCACCAAGTAAAGCTCATCCACCAGCCGCCTTGATCTCAAACTCGGTGTCCCGATTCTTGGACAGCTTTTGGACCTACAAAGTTCTACAACTAAACACGTCCAGCAATGGAATTATACATTTAGCAGCGACATGCAGAACTTTCACGATTCTGATTTTTGATGCTACTGTAGTCCCTTCAAGACAATTGCGCCCTCAAAAAGAATGACATCTTCTGCACTTTCTCTCCAACAAATAACCTGATCCTCCCCATGAAGAATGGCATGTGCCGTTGCCTCTTTGAAGTCCCGGATGACTGCCTCAAAGCTGTCTTTGTTGCGAGTCTTGAAGAACAACTCCTGCCCATCTGCGACCCAGCACCAAAAGTCTCTCGGTGTTACACAACTAAAATGGAAACTAAAACTTGCAATAGCCATCATGACATCAAGACACCACCTCAACTTCAAATTGTCATACCAAAATCATCGAAAATCATGATGGAAAAGCAAACAACAACTTGAAGCCATCAATGGCGGGGGAACCCAATTTGTTTGCACGACCCAGGATGTTCCCGAAACTCGCAGGGCCTTAACATAGACGGTCTTGTTGTTTCCCTTGGGAAAGTCATCGGCAGACTTGCCCTGTGGCACGGGGGTCATCTACATGCACTATTTGGGCATGGGGCGTCACCAAATCATCATTCTCAATTGACAAGCAAAATATCTATACCTAAGTAAGCCTAATGAGTCAGTGACGTTGGAGCAAATCTACAAAGACCAATTGATATCATTGAAATCAAGTCAATGTGCATTTCACGATTCACGACCGTCCTAGAAATCTATTTTGGATTGAGATCTTTGAGCATCTTTCAGCATCCTACCCAAAACTGGTTTTGACAGCGAACGGATTGTTTCGTGAGCTCCCCAAATCCAATCAGACTCGAACATAGACGTACACAATGATCACTTTTCGCAAACAACTGCGTACAACATCAGCTTTCAACCTCAAACAGTCATCACCTGCACAGGATTCCTGCACAGGATTCCTGCACAGGATCTCCTAGCCAAACCTCCAGCGGCCGCATGGCTTTTCACATTGGCAACGCGCTTGGATCGCTCACACCACAGCACCGGTGAGAGTCCACGTGTTGTGGCTGCTAGACCTCCAGAAAACAAACCATTCATGTGGCTAAATGTGGTTTCGCAAGGTCAGACTCCTTGTGATAATCTTGTGATGGTGGAAATGGCCAGGTCCCTACAGTACTTGCAGTGATACTGTCTGAAATGGACGGCCATAACATTGTGCAGGGAAGC
Organism: Symbiodinium sp. clade C Y103; assembly: GCA_003297045.1. Taxonomy (NCBI): domain Eukaryota; class Dinophyceae; order Suessiales; family Symbiodiniaceae; genus Cladocopium; species Cladocopium sp. clade C. The sequence continues at coordinate 147,899 of BGPT01001295.1, forward strand.
AATGGTTCGAACATGGAAAGCACATACGTGCAAGCAGCATCATGACCTTGTATAATAAAATATAATATATGTCATACATCTGGTGCGTGTCGATTTTATCTCTGTGTCTCTCCAGCATCATGAGTGGCTTCCCAATGCAATCTCATCAATTGGTTTTCATGAAAAGCGTCCGGCGCAGTTCCTTCCTATGCCTGCAACATTTAGAACATCTCATAACATCTCTCAATTCACACCTTTCTAGACAGAATCGGATCTCTTTGAATCCTACGAGTACTTGTTATGCAGCAGGGCTCTGAGTTTTCCAATCCAACTCTTCAAATTCCGAGGAGGTCACACCGGGCACCAGTGCTCTCGGCGCGGCCAATGGTCAGGCCGCGGGTCGCAACGGGAACTCCCCGTGAAAGCCACAGGCTCTTGGAATGATATTGGCTGATGCCAATTTATTTCCGCACTAAGGATCACTGAGGATCAAAGGATGATTCTAGCAATCTATTCAATCATCTTTACATATTTCCGTTTAGATGCAATTTTAATTAGTTTTTGAAGCGATTGCGACGTGGCCGGCTATGGATGAGACGTTGACCGAAGGAAGGTGGCACCATTTGATGCCCTGTCCGCGGTTTGAACCTGAGACACAAAATCAACTAAGGAGTGGAGAGTGAATTTTGAGAAAAACTCATGAAACCTAATCAATACCAAAGGCTCTACTATGCTCTACTTAAAATTCCTCCAGCTTTGAACATTAGATATACCGAAGACATCCAAGAGCGTTACTTCATGTCACTTGGTCACTTGGTAGTGTAAGTGTGTAAAACTATTGAAGCGCGGATGTTAGTTGAATATAATATAACCAAAAATGCCAAAACCGCTACGATATGATACGATATGTAGCATTTGTTTGAGTGCAGTGAGTATCATTCACAGCTGAACCAGTGCTGAGCCACTGTTCATCCAATGTTCATCCGGTTCAGCCCCTGAGGCTACTGCTTTCAGAAAGGTCTCACTCACAGCACAGCTTGTAGTCGAACGAACTCAGACCTCAAAGGTGGCACTGGTCACGGTCATGATCTGGTCATGGAAATCAGCCGGTGCTGATCCGTGTCATGTAGAAACGAAAAACAGTCAGTCAGTGTGACATGGAGATACCTGGAGCATGGAGCTGGGTTCTCGGACAAATGGCAAATGCTTGGAAGGGAGAGAACGGGAATCGGAAGTCCATGTTGAAGACATCCTGGCGTTGAAAAACATGCCACTTTTGAGAATTGCAAATCAACATCAAATTTTACCAACGATCCACACAAATATATCAAAATGGAATGCATCGGAAATGTAACAACGGGGATACGAGAATTAAATTGCAATAGCGGTCTTTCAGTGAAGCAAACCTATGCCTGGTCTATCCCCTTTGACTCATCCGAACATAGCTGTCAGCACTTTGCACAACGGTTCCACCTTACCAACCCGTCCGAACTGCAGAAAGACCTTGGCCGGGTTGCGATGGCTTATCCATGCTTATCCAAAAGACCATGCGACAGTGACAGCGGTTGAAGATTGAATCTGAGGCTATCTGAGGCTATCCCGTGAATTACATCCACAAGTGTTGGTGATATATGCATGGGCATCAGACACTTTTTTTGGGGGCCTGCACCGCTAGCCCTCCACCTCTCCCATTTCAGTCCAAGAAGCAGTATCAGGATCCTCTTGTGTAGTGAGCTGGAAATTCTTCACCGATGCCTGTTCCATCTGCATGCTTCATACTTCAAGGATCTTCAAGATCTATCCAGACGGCAGCGCTCGTGAGAAATGCGTTTTTCAACTGCGCAGCGGCCTGTGTGACTCGCTTGTTGAAGTTCAAAACGAAGGCACCCACCTGTTCGTTCCACTTTGGAGGCCTCAGCTACCAGATCTACCAGGTGGTGTGCCCCGGTGTCTGGAAGCACTGAGCCCAAGGACTTGTTGTGGAACTGGTGAATGTGGCTTGTGTTGTTGCCCTACAGCATGGCAACTCCACATCAAGCACAAAAAAAAATCCAACAATATCATCGTCACCATCATCTTCTTTCAAGATCTCAAAATGTCAAGGTGTTACACTCAGACTTTTGGAGCATTCATCACTTGGCTCCAGCTGGCAAGCAGCTGGCTGATTTTCATGTTTCGCCAATCTTGGCCGAGGCCTTCTGCAGAGCCACTAAGCCTTCAGTGTCTGGATGCAGCGTCCTGCGACAATGGACATGTTGCCCTGAAAGAAACCGAGGATCTTGACTTTCCACTGTGGCAAAATACGTCCGCAAAAGAAAATAGATGAACATAGATGCCAATTAAGTACATGTTTTTCACGTTAAATACGTGTAATAATTGGCTATATCGAACCAAATCTTGGAATGCAATCGCCTGATGCTGGAGCCAGTGGAATTTTATGGGGGCATCGCTCCCAATTTGGATTGATTTCATTGACACCGGCCAAAGCACCTGTAGTAAAGAGAAATGCAGTTTTCCTGCTGCCCAAATATCTAAGGAGATCCCCACTTGATAGCAAACAAACATGTGAACATTTGTTTGAAATGGTTCTTTGACCCCCAAAAAAAGTTTCCCAAACATATCCACTAATTATTCAATTCTGTTCAGCTGCTTTCTACATCTTTTCTACCTGGCCAAGCCATTCCAGTCGTCCTACACATCAGCCGTTCGCCATTGGGTTGGACCTTTGGGATCACCTCAGAAAAATCCGAAGGTTTCGGTGCTGAAAACCACGGGTCCCTCTGGCGGTTTTTTGGGATCCCACTGCTCCCATCTTGCGAGGGCCGCGGGGTTTCGTGCCCCAAAGGGAGGAGCTGTACCTGGATCTGGCAGTGAAACTCTGAAAAAATGATTGGATCATCTGGTTTCTACTCAATATGCCGACCCAACATCTTTGCAGTGTTGCGGAGGTCACTGCACAGCCAACAGCTCTTGCCTTGCCCGGGTGGATCAGGGGATCAAGGCTATCTGATACAGTGCACAAGAAATCATGCCAGAATATGAATTCTGCAAAAAAAAGGAACATTATGATTGAAGGAACCAATGAAATCAATCAGCCAACGAATTGCTCAATCAAATACTGACCCATAGATCATCCTTGATCAGTTTGATCAGTACTCATTGAAGGTCTAGCAAGAACAGGAGACAACCAGGAGCAAACGTTACCATCGTTACCAAGTTTTGCGGCAAGGAATCTCATGAAACATCTTCTCAGAGGCACAGATAGGCAGGCAATTGCTTTGCTAAACACAAGGCCCACCTGGCAAGCTGCAAAGCATGTACCTGCCATCAGAGAGCACACACAGAGTGCACCTGACCAACCAACCTGCGGTTGCGAATCGAGCCTGGGACATAGAGCTGTCAATCCTTGGTGCCATGCACCAGCCCAGGGTGACTGCTGAAAATGGTGTCCATCCTCGCAAAAGATATGCGTCCTTGCCCCAAATCAAACCCTCAACAGAACGTTAAGACGCAGAATTCAAGGGGGAAAACATAGATAAAACCACCAGCCAACGTCAGCCAACTATTGTGATGTTCTATAGTTCATCCACGTTAAGACCAGCGTCTTCTTGGGGTTCATCCCCTCACCATAGGCCATGAACTCCAGGCCCAGGAAATTCGATCGCAGCTTGCCTGACCAAAAAAATGTGATCAGCCAGATTGCTGCGTCGCGTCCCAACATGGCCTAATGATCTGTGATGTGACTGCATTTTAGTTCAGGGTTTTTTCATAGCTTGTCTACATGTCCTGTAGTGGCAACATTCCGCTCACTGGCCTAGAAAAGCTTCCTCATCCTTGCCGCTGTCATCCGTTCGGGACATCGTGATGACCTGCTGATGCGACTCTGTTGGGCCTTCTGGCCTGTTTGCATGCCTTCCTTTTTTCCCAGTTGTCGAACAATAATGTGACAAACAAATACATGGCCCAAACCCGGTTGCCGGATGTCACCCCTGCAAGTCAAGAGAAACTGTGGCACTGTTGTATTGGAATTGTATGGTAAAAACTTGGGAAAAGGGGCAGGGACGAATCTGGCAGGGGCATCTGACATACTCACACTATACATGTCTTTATGCCGAGACCCTGACATACTTTGAGGTCTTGTTGTTCTTTTGCTTCTTGGCAGCCATCAGAAAAACCTGGGTATTGAAGTCAGCATCTGGAAGCTGGTCAAGTCATGTGAGGTCTGCCATCACCTCTTTTTTGCGCTCCAGTAAACGGTTTCCTAGCTGTTTTCAAGATTGTCTTTTCACAATCTTGTGGAAGTTTCAGCATGACTGGGCACCACGAACCCCAGCATCTGTCTCCAAGATGTATTTGGGAAAGAGTTTGCTGAGGCCTCCTTTGTCTCCTGAGTGCCGCAAACTCTGAGTGATGGTCCCAGGTCATTTCATGGGTCAAACTGCCCAGTCTGTTTCCAGTTGTACACTTTCACATGAACTGATTTTCTTTTTGTTTCATAGAAATAAATGCAACGATTTGAAGACTTTCGGACAGCCAATCTCACAGCAGCTCCATCAGCTTTTTGATGCAACCGCCTTCTCTGAGTTTCGAGATGGCAGCAGGGGCATTAGCCAGCTTTGAGGCAGCTCAAATGGATGCCACAGAAGGATGCAAAAGAAATGAATATCGTGTTGAACTTCTGGCCTTCATCAAACAAGTCTATATATATATATATATCACCAGGGTTGAAGTAGCACCATTGCCCAGCCAATCTGGAGGCCGTGGTGTTATATCGATCTGCAATGTCCATCAAGCCATATCTTGCGTGACAAAAATCCAAAGGCAATGACGTATTCAGGTTTGTCTCAACATGTCTCAAACTCGGGCATTCACAACTCAAAGATCTCACAACAACGAATACGTCCTTTTGAAAGAGACCCAAGTGTTGATCACAAATTACTGTAGTTATCGGTTCAAAACATGCAACAAAAACGAACACATGAACTAAAAAACTGATGTGGTCACTCTGGATCCCAGGCATCAACCCAGGTGCACCCGTGACATGCCTTGGTAATAGCCCGGCACAGGCGCCAGGTTTCGGTTTTGCAAATCCCTCAGGCCCCACAAGTAGCGTAGCTGCGCCTCGTACCTCAGGCTGTGACTCGATCGAAGACCGCTTCTATCACCAAGGGGAAGGAATTTGAGATCTTGGAGTGAGCCACATTTGCTACACGGAACTGCAGTTCACTTCATGCCAAGCTAAAGTTGACCTGGCAGGAAGCTCTGCTGATGTTTGGCGTTCACTTCGTGCAAGTGGCACAGAATCCGTGGTATCTCCAGCTGCAAGTGCCACCAAGTTGTGGAAATCCAACCAGTTTTGCAGTGACACTGTCCTGGCCAGTGACTATTTCTCGGCCAAAAATATCCGTACGGGGGCTTTATCGGACCTTAAAAATGAGTCCGAAGTGCATTTCGTGTGGGCAGGGCCATTGTTTTAGTGCAGGTTACAACGAAGTATTTACCATTGATTTATGTTACTGTTTTGTTGAAAAACGTGGTTTTTACCACGTTTTCATGTGGCTTCGTTTGCGTTAGTTCAAGGTGCATCTTGTGATCCGAGGTCGCAAATGTTTTCGAGTGACGTTTTTCAGTGGAACAGGTGACAGAAGAACGTGCAGTAGCGTAGCATG
>BGPT01001295.1:162615-173317 GCA_003297045.1 Symbiodinium sp. clade C Y103
AGCCACCGGACAACTGGAAGGATCTGGCAACTGGACGATGATGTTGTTTTCCGGATGCCACTCTGGAACACCTACGGGATAGCAAGCGGGAAACTTGGCTTTGGAACTCACATCTTTGCACCACTCATGGAGGTATCCTTCAGCTTGAAGGGAGATGTTCATGTTGCAACTGATGCTGGTATTCTGTGTGCTGGCATTCAGCTGTGGAACAGCTGCAATTGGAACCACCAATGTGATCAACCACTTCATCATCTGAGACGAGGCTGACTAGGCAGAAAGAATGGCAGTCGCGGCTGGAGCCCTTTGCACTTCTGGAGCCAAGCAGGCAAGATTTATACATGACAACATCAACAAAAGAATATGCACTTCTGTGTGTAATCTTGCAGAAGTCTTTCTGACCGTTTCTGCTCGTCACAAATGCTCTTTGAAGAAATATGATGCCATTGCTCCACACCGTCTACAAGTCTGGTCAAGGTTCAAGTCATTTCAAGTCCATCACTCCACGATATTCTGTATGCAAACATACAGAATTGAGAAGCAACCAAACCATACCAAACCACTGGAAGCTCAGGAGCGCACCTGCAAATGTTGGAAGAATCCACTGGGCAAATCCCATGCTTTTTGCAGCAACTCCTCGAAGTAGACATCGGAATCAATGCCTCGCAGTGGAGTTTGGAGTCGCAACAACCTCTCCAAATACACTTCTATGTACTGGCAACTACTTGCAATGTTGAGTAAAAATCCTTGACTGAATTCACCAAATCTGAATTGCCAAAAGCAACACTTTACACGCAGGAAACAAATCGATGGCTCACGTTGTCTTCTTTGGGAGCATTGACAAAAACACTTGAGCAGAGCATCCCTTTTATCCTGGATTCAGTACGAGTACCATGATGTTGGGACAACAATCAACCTTGCACCTGTCCACTGGCATCTTGGCCGAACCACAAACTGAGTATCAACATGGAAAACGAAGATAACCCTCCCCACCTCCCCGAAATCATCCTAAAATCCATAACAAATCGATAGAAATCTCAAGAAACGGAACAAGAGTTCCAATGATTGCTTGGAAAACCTTGGAAACTGAGAGGGCTCTTGATCTTGGTGCTGCATATCTTTTGTCGACACCGGTCCGACCTGCAGAGAGGCCTTCGTAGTACTTTTCCTGACAAGATCACAGGCTCGAGCCAGGGGTGAGTCTGTGGATACATGTAACATATCATGACATGATCATGTATAACTGTATAACATTGTATTTAAATGTATTAAACATCATGTTTTTGACATTTCTCAAATTTTCTCAACAGAAATCTCATCGACTTATTGCCATTTTCCCTCATTTTCCCGACTGTCGCCCAACATGTGGGATATTCGACAACTGCGACCGGTAGAGATGATAAACTCAATACCTTGTCACTGTTTTGTAGGAGCGAAAGATCAAGTTACCTTTCAGGAGAGGATTCAGATTGTTTAAGACTCTGGATATCTCTAAATCAATTTGCTTTGAACTCTTCATTCTTGACGTCATCTAAACAATCAAACAATCTTAAAGTGCACTAATACTTCATCCACAACCCACAAGTTCTTGCTTGGTTTAGAAGTTTAGACCTGAATCTTGTGGATCCACACTGGCTTTCCCAATCACTTTCACCCAGCCACGAAGTCAGCATATCGCACTTCTCCATAGACGCTTCCCCCCACGAGTCGCCGGAAGTTCTCCAGGAAACTCACTAAGACCTGGAATTGGTGACTGGTGATCCCCTGCGGCACCACGATTTTCACAATTGGGTCTGCAAGCCTGCAACCCACAAAAACTTCCAAGAAAGCAACAGAAAAATGAACAACGCTATGCTGTAGCAGTAGCAACAAATCAAAATGCAAGCATTCAACACACTTCCCTGAACGACTTCCGGAACCTCATCTGGTTGCATCCGCACACCACGGACTTTCTGTACGCCTCTCCATGAACATGCTCAGCACAAGAGAAGTTTCCGAAAAAGTGAGGATGTGATGTGGGAGCACATTACCACTGCAAGTTCAATTTTGTCCCTCTACAGTATCTCCCTTGAATTTGAATGGCCTTAATTCTTGTTCATCCCTCAGTTTGTACATCCGTATAGACTAGTATAGACTTCACGTACGAAAATCTTACGTCGTATTATATAGCTCTTGCGGCTCCCCATTTTTTGCTGCCATAGCTCAGCTCACCGCTACCAGAGAATTTCAGGGTTGCCGCGCCTTCAGCCAAGGCATGAGGATCACATTTGAGCTTCAGATCGTCCACCTGAATCACTCCATTTCCTCAGCGAAAACCCGTTCAGTATGGTTCAGTGTCCAATATGTACTGCAACATGACACATATGACATACACACACACACACCTGTATGAGATCAGGATGTCAATATGCATAAAACTGAACATGAAAGCCCAAAGAATAAAAGAGTTACATTGAGTTACGAAAAGGTACTATGTATCTCAAAATGGAGTAGCCAACCCCACCTGGTGGTACCTGCTCAACAAGAAAATGACAGCTGCGGCAGCTGAGCTCGCTGAGCATCGATTCGCATCCAAGTAATCGAAGAGGCCCTTGACGGCTCGACGACGCCTCACCATACTGGCCCCATATATCCCCGGTCGGTCATGGTCCAAGAGCAAATGATAAATCTCATCAAGGTGTCATTTCTGTGATACATTATACAAACGGATTCATCGATGATGTAGATTACTACATAATCTGGAAAAGCAAGCGGACATTTGATATTCAAAAGGCAGTCACACTTGATACTGGCCGTTTTCTGGAAACCACAGAATAACCCAAATGTGCACTGCAGATTGATGCAGATTGCATGACTGTGCGGCTGCTCAATCAGCTTCCCACAGGGTGAGCGCCGCCTTTCCGAGAGCTTTGGCTTGAAGATCCTCAAGAACTGTTCGAAGGTCACTCTGCCATTGCCATCTCCTTAGCGAATCGAACCCTGTCAAGGTTCCCTCCTATCAGAAGTCAATGATGATGATGATGATGATGATGATGATGATGATGATGATGATGATGATGATGATGATGATGACGATTATGATGATGGTGATGGTGATGATATGATATGATATGATATGATATGATATGATATGATATGATATGATATGATATGATATGGTATGATATATGATATATGATATATGATATATGATATATGATATATGATATATGATATATGATATATGATGCCGGGTATTGGCCAAGAACCAGACAAATCACCGAACCGAACTTGAAGATGCTACTTATGTTGAAATTGTCTACTCTTCACATCAATACCTTTTCTGAGGAATCATCTTCAACTAGTCTGGATGCAACTCCCGATGCCCTTGGCGGAAATAAGCCCCGCCTCAAGAAAACATCGATCTCGCTGTATTCAAAGCCAGAGGGGCCCAAACAGGGAATATGAGATCGATGGACAAGCCCTTTATGAAGTACCAATATGGTCTTACTTACAGAAGTGTGTCTCAACCAATATCCAGCACCAATGTGTATGAACACAGCTGCAAGCAATGTGCTTCAATGCCTTTCAATGCCGTTGAGTTGCGATCAATGTATCGCCAAAGCATTTGCAGCTCATCGTCTGTAAGATTCGCGTTGACTTCTTTCATGGCATTGACGAATTCGGAAATCTCCATGTAGTGATCCAAGTCCTAAACTGTGGTCGAGCTGCTGGCGGGACGTTCAAATCTACCGAATCGATATGGGCAGATAGTGTTCTTTTCAACGTACAACCACTCATCGCTGGAAGATGGGTTGAGATAATTCCCCAAACAATAAACAAGGAATGAAAAATGTTGATTTTATTCTGTAAAGAACATTCCGGTCCTGCATTTTGCCTGAATTGTCTCACAGCTACATTCCACGTCTCCATGGAAAGGTGAGACAAAAGCAGCACTTCAACTTCACTCTGCCAAGGCACATCATCCATGCGTTTGAAGCGCCTGGCCATGCCTTTCATGGTACGGTTCTCTCTTCCCATCTTTTCTTGAATTCGGAGAAGTAGCACCTTGCAACAGCCGGGTCGGGTAGGCAGGAGGACGACAAATCCAAGTCAGTCCAAGTCTATCTTCTGCTTATAAACAATGAGAATACCACCTACACTTCCGCAAGTACGAAACCATATTATGCAAGCCTCTACGTTCCTTTGAAGACTCAGGAGCCCGTGACAAACAGTTTGATTCCAACACTTGAAGTTGAAAACGCATTCTTTATCAGTCACTTCAACTACTGTGCAAAAACATGTGTTCAACGGATTCGTTTCTTTGATTCTCGGGCCAATCAAGTCACATCCACCAAATTCAAAAGATCCCGAACAAGAAGGGCTAAGGAAGGTTATGATCGTTCATTGAACGTGGCGGATACGATCATTCACAACTCCAGCCGTCTTGAGAGCACCTCCACAGCACTTTTCTCTGTAGAGGCCTACCAAGAAAGATGACCAAAAACATTTAGTCCAAGCTTGGCCTAAACCGCCAAACATAGACATGTTCATTGGTACATATGAATATATAATCTCCATGATACCTTTCAACAAAAAATATGATGCGTTCATGTGTGGTCTCGGCAATGTCATGAACTATGTTTCGCTGCAATCAACGAAGAAAAACTATGGATCTTCCATGATCTTCCATATCTTCCATGGCCTCCTGTTTCCTGGCAGGCGCCGTATCTTGAAAGACCATCCGCGGCGCTGCAGGTGACCCTGGTGCTTCGTCCGCTTTGGAACGAAACCGGAGACGCAAATACCTGGGGCACACGACGGTGCAGCGGCGCACGGCGTGTTTGATCCACGACCTTCGAAGAACACGCTGAGGCTTGGAATGCAAATTGGTACACGTTGCCTTAAGAATGGATCAAATTCCACCTGCAGCAAAAGCAGGGGTGACAAGTTAAGAATAGTTAGTAGATGTTAATAGATTTACCTGGTATCGACCGGTACACTGAGTAGTCTACTCATACTGACTGGTTCCATTGAAGGGGTCCGCAGGAGATCTGTGTTTAGGCTGCCAAGCTTCTCTTTCAAACCCAAGGGCAAACGAACTTCTTTCCAGGCATCTTCAGACATTGCACTCAAGGTCATTGGATCCTTGGGCTCACAGGCGTTGGTGCTGGTGAGCTCGTGTCGGACAAAACGTTTCTGCTGAGGCGAATGTGCTTGTTTGAAGCAACATGTCAAATAGCCAAGGCACGCAAAGCCATTCGCTTTCGAGGTATTGCAGCACTTTGGCCGATTCTTCAACCTCGGTGCAAGGTGCCCCCCATGTTGATGGCCATCCAAGGGCCCATGTTCATGTACGTTGCAAATATGGTCCCAAATTTCCATAGATCCCCGCCCATCGATTTGGCAGGCTGGGTACTGGTCGATTCATGCGTTCACAAGCTTCCAGAACCGCCTCGCGGACCTTTGAAAAGCCTGAGCAACGAGCTAGCAGTGTTTCTGGTGCAGATTTTGAGACCCATCCAACTGTTGAAGCAGTTGACATCAGTTTATCACCAAGAGATCCTTTGAAGTCGTTCTCATCCTGCCACTAGGCCATTTGCCACACTTCCATTGAAGCCTCTGGGCCCAAAACCTGTGCCGCGACCTCGTTGTCTTGGCCGGCGCCATGGCTCCTGACGAAGAAATCATGCAATCTCCACTAGTGGATGGGCTGAACTGAGACGGACCAACGGAAAAATATCGCTGGGTCTCTGTTAGCCTTCCATACTGAAATGATCTTAAATGATTAGATTGTCAATCAATCCCATTTGGGTCTTAATGAGTGCTTTTGGGTTGCAGCCCCCACTCCATCTTCATCCTACCGTGTCTCTGAGTCCTGCAAATAGGCTGCCATGGACCGAAGACCCACGAGGCCCCAAGGGTTGCACAGCTGATTCTGGATGCGGTATACTGTCTTGACAGTCCCAAGATCCAGCCTATGTCGGTGGTGTTCCCCAAATCTTCCATAGTAGAATTCCAGAAGCCGTGGTATTAATAATGCTTTGTTTGCACTTTTCTACATGCAAGCTGAATCGTGCTGAGATGTATTTTTGCAAGCTGCCACTTGAGGCTCGTCTATTTCCAAGGAAGCGCGAAACTCTTTCTGTGTGTGGAACCTGATACCAAAATATGCAATGCAAGAAAAAGAAGGCACTTTCTGTTGTGCCCAACCTGGACATCAGTGTCACATGGTTTGCTGAGCATCAGGCGAATGATCCTGCACTCAATCATACCAGCGCTCTTCCTGAATTCAGCCGGATGAGCTTCAGTTTTCTTGCATCCGAAGCAAGCAGAGAGGACCATAGCAACTGCTTGGCAGGTTGCACATTCCCTGCTATGTCCATCAACTCAGATTGCCCATGTACTGCCAGGCAAGCCAGGCATACATGAGGACGATCTACAGTAAAGATCTCTGACGACTCACCCAACGGATTCTTCTTTGCAGCCAAGTTTCGGGGATGGATTGAGCAGGAAGCCCTTCATTTCCGGTGGTGGAATACTGGTGACATCAAACTGTGGCTTCCTCGGCACAAAATTTCGGATGAGGTGACAGAGACTCTTGCTTGCCACATTGGCTTTCCCGGGCAGACTATCTCTTTCAAAGTGCTTTAAGCCGGCCTCCTAATCAATCTCCATTCTGGGGTCCGTGGGGGTCCTGTCAATTTCCATGACTATTTCCTATATTTCCTTTAAGATTTACTTCTTGGTTCAGTAGCAGTTCCTGCTGTCTGGCCAAGGATTTTGAGCTTCCCTACGCCACGGCTGCGCCAGCCCCGGGATCGAAAACCTGGGCTCAAAAGAAGCAGCCAACCCCTGCCCAAAAGTGACCCCCGCACAGAAAGGATTTTTTACGGGTCGGTCAACCACCAACAAATAGACAACCACCAAGGTCTTACTAATCCAGAATGACTATTCACCATTCAGAGTTCAGATCCTCCAAAGACTTGCACAACAATTCCAGCCTGAAGGAATCAGTCTCTTAGTGGCAGTTTTTCACTTGGCAGGTTGACAGGCTGCAAACAGAATAGCTTTCATTTAGATTCCACCTGCTTCTGGCAATTTGTGGACACTTTCATCACTGAGACACTGTATGAATGAAAGACCGGTGTGCTACTCATTATGAATATACTGTTATAGCATATTGCATCATAGATTGTCATGTCTTCTCATACATTTAATATATTTAACATACATCATATTATCATATATTCATTCATTGATCATACATTATCATATTTATCACTGTATATACTATCATATGATTTGTGAATGAAATTTACCAGTATCACACAGCAGTGACAAGTCGAGCAGTGCGCCGGGTCCGCAGGATTCCGCCACGCCAGGTGCTCGCACGGTCGAAATCCCTTTCTCATCCAGTGCAGCTGCCTTGGACAGCGGATGCAAATGGCCAACTGCCACAAATAACAACTAGAAAATGCGGCTGGTAAGCTTTCCATGATGATTCTCATGATGTTCTAATTATATATCTAATTATTGTAAATCACATTGGAATTCTAATGAATTCTATATAGATTATGAATAATTGATGGTGAAATAATGGATGCATATCTCAAAAGAGAATGATGCCTCATTCCCTGGGCGCGCTGGGGACGCCCGCCAGGGAGGAACGACGGCGAGCCTCTTCAGCCTGGGCAGGAAATATGTGGGCCTCAAATTGCTGAATTACTGGGCTTCAAGTGATTCTGAATTGTCACTTGCAATTTAAGGAATCCGCAAGGTACGATATGATTGATTATGATTGATTATGATACAATATGATTGTCAATATAATCGTCGATGTGACACAGTGTCATCTGATACAATCAAACATCCCAATCACGCATCACAAAGGTTTTAAACACGATTGTTGGTGGCAACCCTGCACCTTCAACTCATCTGCAGTCATTGGATTTGGTGCCACCATGCCCTCCATTTCCTGGCTCAGCTCGCAGAAAGAATGGAATCTCCAAGGGAAAATCAGCCGCAACGACCAACAAGATCTGCTAAACATATTCCGCTGTACTCTGTTTGGGCTTGGAAAAATTTGACTGCAAAATACTGCAAACTTTTGGCGATCACATAGATTGCTGGGATGGGTGGAGCCTCACCATCAGCTGCCATGGAATCCATCACTGATTTCAGCCTGGGCAAAATGTCGGGAGTCAGGGAGACCAATTTGGACGCCAACCTTCAGGACTGCCCAAGCCCTCCTGCAATCATGGCTCCTGATATGGATACGGATATCAATGGAGCAGTTTTCAAATGCTTTTGTGCCTATGGGAAATATTACAGGGAACAGCAAGTTCTTCCCAATCTTGTCTTGCTCTCGGTGACTCTAACAACATCTGACAATCTTCAGCAATTTAAGGCCATTTAAGGTCCATGTAAGGCCCATGTTTAAGTTCGAACCTGCCTGGCACAAGTCATTGGTCGTCCCAAGGGCACTCTCTTACAGCTGGGTTTGGGACAACGGGTTTCCATCGGGTGACTTGGGACTCGACATGGAACCTACAAGGGGCGAAAGGGGAGCAAAATGGATCGCTCCACTCAAACTTGAGAATCATAGTCGATATTGGATGATATGTACTCTAGTAATAGTTTATCGTCATCGTTACTCAGATACAATATGATGCAAACACAGCGTTTCATGAATATCTGCAACTCCTGCTGTGGCCAGCAACTTGTTGCACTCCCCACATGCCAAACCTCCTGTGTCTGGAGGCCCATGTACAGCAGGGGGCCTTCAGTGTGGCAGCCATTATGCTACCGACCCAGGGGAGCAACCTCCCAAAATTCACTTCTGGATAGAAACAAAAATTGTGTCCTTTTCCCAACCACTCAAAGAACAACGACGTATCTGATTGCGATTTTGCCAAAGAATAAACTGCCAAGGCTGCGTTTCGAAAAAGGAGACTTTAGACAACTACTCACTCTGCATCGCTTCAAATCCATTGAAACTGCACATCTGGAGCTTTCATTATGTGCTTGCATCTGACTTTGCTCAACCTTTACTTTGAAAAACAAACATCTGCTGCAACAGTACTGCAAAACGCAGGTGTATTGCCACATATTTCCCCAGCAACGTCGACAACTTCCAGGTGCTCCCCACGCTTCACCCCCATCGTATCCGCCGCTCCCAGGCGGGGGCGGGGGTGGCGGTGCCCCGGAATCAGCGGTGATGTTGCTGAATGAGCGACCTCGGTTGAGGGAACTCAGTGTCTAGCCATCAAAGCGTGCACTTCTCACTGTTCTCACTTGGTATACTGAACTAATTCTATGCGTTATACAATGTACTGAATACATTCATAGAATTAATCACTGTGTGTATATTACCCAACCGCTACTTAGTTGCTGGTTCCGAGTCTCGATCCATGCTGTCAGCTTACGCCATGAGTTTGTGCAATTGGTGGCACCTTGCGCCCCTTGCAGCCCAGTGGCTCACTGATGGCCGAGGGGCACCAGGACTGCTGCTGGCGGCACTGGGGCTCATAGCAATTCCCTGCGATCTGCTGAGATCCGTGAAATGCAACAGCTAACCCTAGGGAACCATAGGGAATTATAGGAAACCATAGGGAATCATGTTCTATATTATTATATTGTTCTATTCTGCTGAGAATCATGATGAATCATGTACAGTATGTCGTGTTTTACCGGAGAAAGACTTGATTCGGGGCCTGATTGGCCTGCACCATTCCTGTGAGCCCACCGGTTCCTCAGTTGTTGAGGAACAAATGATCAACTGACTGATCTGGAAACTGAGAAGTTTGAATTGTCTCAATACAAGGCAAACATCTGCAATCCTTTTCAAATCAGGAAGACCCGGATGGATCCGCTAAGATTTCTTTATCTGAGTTGCTTCTTCCAATAGTAATACCCAAAATAAAACTGTTCACATGTGTTCACCCATGTCACAAGCAAACTGAGATTTGGCATGCTGGATCCCGAACGTTGCTTCTGCAGCGTCTTTTGTCGCTGCCTAGGCTGTTCCAAACCGCAGCGAAAAGTCCCAAGCAAACAAACAACCCATTCATTGGCAATGATCATCATTAGTAATGATTGGTAAACAACTTACTCATACCCAAATCATTCCAAAATCATTGTCATAATCATAGACTGAAATCACACAAGGATGACAGCGAAACTTCTCCTTATACCCTCGGCCCATGCCCTCGATCAAGTCACTGCAAAAACTTCTGCCGCAGCATGGCCGCAGAGGTCGGAGTATTGATGTCCTGGTCATCCATCATTCTGCTACATTCTGCTACCAGTCAACTCATAAACTCAGAATGATCCATCATAAGACCTTTTGATATACTCAGAATTGGATGGACTTGCTACATGATCCAGTTGGGGAGGCTGTGGATTAAACCAAAAAAACACTTTTCCAATACCGGCGGGAGTATGAGGCTAGGTGACCAACATGTCGAGGTAATTTGGATCCCATGATGGAAGGCCCAGCTCCTCTGCTTCTTCTTCTCCTCCTCCGCCCAGACCTGTCGAGTCGTCTGCTGTAAGCCATTGGGCTCACTGCTAAGCAGCAGGAAGCTTGGAATAATTCAGCACCTTGAATGCTGTTGTCATACCAATATCCGCCGACCCCAGCCATCAGCTAGGGGGAGCGCGCCCGAGAAAAAGTGTTGTCCTCAGGTGGCCAACAAAGCACCCCCTTCTGTGGCTTGCTGGT
>BGPT01001296.1:18127-34625 GCA_003297045.1 Symbiodinium sp. clade C Y103
ATTGGTATGTTGCTGGTAAGATTTCGATCCATGGATGGAGGAATAGTTTGACACTGTATGCAATGGCTTACCAGAGAGGTGCCAACGTTCAGTCGCAGTGCTGATACGTCTGAAAATGGAGCATACACTCCCAAACTATATCAAACTATCCCAAATTGCCATTTAGTCGGGATCCCCGACTTTCAGACAAACACATGCAGCTGAGTTGAATGTTGAGCCTCGTTGCTGCNCAAACTATATCAAACTATCCCAAATTGCCATTTAGTCGGGATCCCCGACTTTCAGACAAACACATGCAGCTGAGTTGAATGTTGAGCCTCGTTGCTGCTAGACCCTTCTCTACTTGAGTAAACTTGGAGTGCACACACATTGAGCTTGCGCTGAGCGTGTCTGTGTAGTTGCTTGTTGTTCGTTCACATCCAAGAAAGNAGACCCTTCTCTACTTGAGTAAACTTGGAGTGCACACACATTGAGCTTGCGCTGAGCGTGTCTGTGTAGTTGCTTGTTGTTCGTTCACATCCAAGAAAGTATCTGTGCTTTTGTCAGGGCGTGCTCTTTGGTATCGCCTTTTTTGGATACCACCATATTTCAAAGAAAGCCGCCCTTGAAATCAAAGTAGTCGTGGAAGATGCGCGAAAATTTCCGAGCTTCTGAAAGCACACCTTGACGTTTGTGCCTTGCTCAGTTTAACACGCCTTACCCACAGGGTGTCCAAGCATAGTGCATCATACGTGGACACTCTGCACACCGTTGGCCGGGTGTGGGGCATGTGGTCAGTGTCTTCTGTCCGAGCTTTCAGGTTTGAACANAGGTTTGAACAGAAGCTGGGAACTTGGGGCCAACCCACTGCTATGCCGCTATGCTCAGTGGATGACAATGACACAATGCGCTAAGGTGTTCATTGGGTTTCCTTTGGGACGCCAAGCTGTGCGCAGCTTATTGGTCATGTCCGCACTGACCAGGCATGGGCTTCAAGCTTCTGTGCAGGAGGGGAGGCCATTTTGTCTCTTCTTGTAGTTTTGCAGGTAAGGATGGTATCATCGTTACACAGTGGGCAATTAGATGCCGCGGTTCTGGTTTTGTGGTACTTGGTAGCAAAGACTCACCCCTCTGAATTCGAAATTTGTGTCTGACCTGTTCAAGATGCCACTCTCATACAATGTCCTTGCTATTGTCTCATCATCTTGGGGTCACAGACCGGCTTCGGACCAAGGTATCATTTGGGATGCAAATCTCAGAGAAAACCACGCTTTCAATACAAGTAGTTGTGGAATGGGAACTTGGGGCCAACCCACTGCTATGCCGCTATGCTCAGTGGATGACAATGACACAATGCGCTAAGGTGTTCATTGGGTTCCCTTACGGACGGGCCCCCCGCTGTGGGCGGTTGTTGGTCATGTCCGCACTGGCCAGGCATGGACTTAAAAAACCCATTGCATGGAGGGAAGGCCTTTCTAATATGTTCTAATCCTTTTTACATTTTTCCACCACGGAGGTTTCCTACAATGGGGATACCCGAAGATGGATGGTTTACAATGGAAAATCCCACTAAAATGGATGATTGGGGGAGCCCATGTTGCTTTGTTTTGTCACCGCATATTCATATAAATTACTCTGACGAATTGATATCGTTCAATATTCACTAATAGGTCATAAGATATTCCCCTTTATTTATGTTCATGGAGGACCATTGTCAATAACCATCACCATGAACATCCGTTCAGAACCATATATGATTTAGATAACCATGTTTACTTACTATTGCAATTGATAGTGCATAGATATTCATAGTTGATAGTGACCGTCTATAGCCATTGATGAACAGATAACCTCTCCCTCTCAGGCTGGGGTGCAGTCGTTGGACCCGAGTCACCATAAGCAGGAGCTGAATGCGCCATGGCCTGAAAAAGGGGTGTTTTTCAGCGTCCTGGTGATGTGGCGACTATCTCAAACATGGGGAAATGGTACGAACATGGTATGAAAAATTGCATGAAAAAGGGCTTTGACCAACAGAAATGGTACCAAAAGAACGATGAACAGTTTTTTTCGCTAAACCCCTGGTGGTTGATGATGAGTGATTTCATGGGGATTTACCCCTCATTGATGGGGAGTTGATGAGGTTTTACCATGAAACATATATGTGGATGTCATGTTTTACAAGGCTACGCATGATAGGAAAGTTTACACACATTCAATGTAACATGATGCGGTGATGTACCCTCTGGTCATTTAAGATAGCCATGGAAAATGGCCCATAGATGATAAACATGGTGATTTGCCTATTAAAGATGGTGCTTTTCCATGGCGAACTGTTTGTTAAATAACCAGAGGGTATATCATGAAGTCTGTCTAGATGAGTCCAAGCAGCTTTTCCTTCTGGTGGGTGATTGATTGATCCTTGGCTAAGTAAAGGGTTTACGCAGAAGCTGTTGAATTACCAGAGAGAGTAATCAATTGGGAATATCAGTCCATAGTGTTTCATACATGTCCATATTATCATCCCATGACTATTCCATCATCTCCTCATTATATAGCCATACTGTATAGCCAATAGTAGTAATCAGGTGTAGATCCCATATATTGGTTGTTTAAAATCATGGCTAGCATAATCTGGCAATCAACATGATATCACCTATCTTCATTTATTCTGCTATAGAACTATGTACCATGGTAAAAACTTGGATGGTATGCCCATGTTGGGGGATGGTCATGAATCCATGTTGGGGGATGGTCACGAATCCATGATAGGGGTTTCTATACCCAGCATACAGATTCCCATTGAATGATCATAGCACATTTATCCCATGTAATCTGGCCATGGCACCATAATCCCAATCATATCCCAGTGATAGTGGCATATCATATGATATGTTATGAAATATCCCAAGCCATCATAGAATTATCATACTCGGTTTTTTATACTGGGATTATCCCAAATATCACCAACTATTCTCGCCATTATCCCAATCAAATCACCAGTTAGTCATGGGTTGCGTCACACTGGCGTAACTGGGCACTGGTAGCCCAGTTCATTGTTTTCCGTGTCTGTCGCTGAGAGTGAATGTAGAATGGAATCATGGAAATCTCATGGTGTTTTTTCATGTGGTGTTTAGTGAGATTTTTCACAGGATTTACCCTCTGGTAATTTGACATAGCTATTGAAAATGGCCATTTATAGTTCATTTTCCCATTAAAAATTGTGATTTGCCATAGCTATGTTAGTTTACCAGCGGGTATAGGGAATATGGGATAAATTGGGATACCCATTTATATATTTGTTGTGAATTCATGGAATGTCAAACCAACCATTTCTGGTGCTATAATGGGCTATGGCTATATGTACAACCACTGGGATAGAAGATAGGCAAGGAATGGGAACTGACCGTCCAGCAAACGAAAAAAATGCTCTGGAAAATCGCCCATCTAGGTCGATGTTTTTTTCCGATCACAAATGATGATTTTCCGTAGCAAAGTGTGAGCTTATTCAAGGGCGCATGTTCAAAGATTAGAGATCAGTTCGCCACATGTTTGATCCTATCATATCCGATCTATCTGATTCTATCAGGAATGATTTTGGTGGTGTAGCTTTGTCTTGGGCCTAATGCGGCAAACCCAAATTCATAAACCATTTTCAACATCACCATTTTTATGGACGCTGGAAACCATCTCCAGTCATGGCAGGTATATGGCACTGGTTTTCCCACATGAATAGTTAAGTAGTAGTTGTTTATAAATGATATCTGTTTGAAAAACATTAACATGAACATTAGTATCTCAATAGATCCTACATTTAGATTCATTATCAGTATCCAAGTAGGTCTTCTATTAACATACATGAACTGGGTCTGGGTAATTTCCCAATTATCATATCTTTCAGGTAATAGATCCCACATGATCATATCTTTCATACGAATTTCCCAACTATCATAAAAAAATCATAGATCTGAATCTTACTAGTATTTCCCAATTATCATAATACATTCTTTTAGGTATACTGCGAATTTCCCAACTCATTTAATAAAAAACATGATTCAAAGCCATCCCAAGTTCCAGGTCTGGGCCGAGTTCAACAACGGGGTGGCGGCAGCTCTTCAGGCGCGACTGCACGAGAAGAGAATGGTACCGTAGAAGTAAATGGGGGGTTCCCAAAACTTACTGGTGCTTAGTGGGGAATGGGGGTTGTTGAATGGTTATTATAGGTCATTCCCATTAATAATCTATAATGACCATTAATAATAACCATTAATAATTAGTGGGAATAACCTATAACAACCATGAAAATAATCATCCCAGCAACCCCCATTCCCTACGTTTAGCACAAGTAAGAAAATTGGGGTAGTCCGAAATCCTCCATTTTTGTGATTTTCCATGAAATAAACCAACCAGCTATTGGGGTAGCCGCATGAATGGAAACCTCCAAATCATCTATTGATAGGCCATTTAAGATTGGTATCTAAATGAAATTGATAAGAATCCATACTACAAGGTGGTGCTGCAGTTCGGAATCGCGATCTGTTGGTGAACACAACTCCAATAACCTGTTGGGTATATGGTAGACATATCGAACTGCTTACTATGCGTTTTTAACCAAGGTGTAATTGGCGGGGCATCACCCTGCAGGATCATGATGGAATGTGATTGAACATGATGGATGAATGGGATACATATACTGTATCTCCTACTTTTGACTGGGGTATGATCCAATGTTGGGAAGTGATGTTATCATTAATCCTATCCCCCTAATATTAAGCGCCCAAACATTTGGATTCATCCCCAAAACTATGGTTTCTGGGGGTGTTTTATATTAGGGGGATGTTATCCTTGGGATGACTTTATTGGAATGATCATCGGCATAATAATTGATTATAATTGGAATGGTGTGATTTACAATGACAAACCACCCGCAACTATCATCTGTGGACTATCACAAGATTATCCCAAGTAGCGATCTGGCAACAAATTGTGCATCAGTTCAAAGTGATTTAGAGGCAACTTAGAGATATTCCATACCAAGATTTAATTAAAGATGTTTGCCAGATAGATCTGCCATAAACCTAGTCATATGTTACAAAATGTTACAACTGTGCTCGCCCATCAAATTGACGGATTGATGATCAAAACACGCACTGATGGTTCCGATGAATGTCAGGGCTGAATTTCGGGTGGGTTTGATGGACCAGGGTATTTCATTACGAGGAACCAAGGTTTTCATATAGCGTTTCTTGATGATGTTTCACACCTTCGAATACGTTTGTGTCATCAACAATAGGGATTTCCGAACTGCTTCAGAAGGAAGCTTTGGACTTTTCATTCGGTACATGCGACTTCATCAAGGTGATGATCCAAGCCATTACCCAATGTGATCATCTACTCAGCACCTTCATGGCTCACCCTGCAAGCCTTGAAACATGGGAGGTGCACAAATTGAGTTATCATTCCATGATGGGTGGGTTTAGTATCTGGCACCTCTTCATTCATGAAGGAATGTTCTTATCCATGCATGTTGAACCCCTGTAGACTAATCAAGACTTGGTCCATGAGGTGTTTTTGGACAGGGATGGTGTGGTGGACTTTGGAGCTTCATTTTGAAATGTCTCGCTGTGGCGAGTCCAACACTAGGTAAATCTTGCTAAATTGGGGGCGACATTGACCCTTATGCAGCCTATGCATTGTATCTGGGGCTGGCAATGATCATTATTTCAACTTGCCTTTTCCCTTGACTGGAAACCTAAACCCCGAATGACAGTTGCGCATACGTGGCATTTATATACATGCATTTACCTTACCATTTTGCATGATGAGAATCCCCTCTGGTGGTACAGGGTATGATGCCAGGAGCTCTTGAGCTACAGATAGCGAAAGCTGGTAATCTTTGGTTTCACCTTCAAGCAAGTATGCTAACACTGTGTTGGTGTCAGCTAGTCCGAACTCCTTTGCCGAAGTGCAAATCATCGAAAAGTTTAATTGAGCCATGAAAGATAGCCCTGCCCCATCCCATTATGCTGCTTGGTTAATATGTCCTCTATTATGGGGTGATCATAATCCCCAATACCTTGGGCAGCATAACCCGCTACAGTACCCAGTAAAAAAAGTTGGTGTGATTACAATTGCTGAGTGCCGCTGTGCGCGACTTCCAGCAACCACACGTGGCAGAAGAGACCTCAGACTGAAATCCATAGTTGGATTACATCCCAACTTATGCAGCTTATTATCATAGTTACATCATGTTACATCCATTAGTTTCAACCCAGCGCCCGGAAAGCCCTGTTGGTAGTGATGTGCTCCGTAGAAAGCCGCACACATGGATCCGCCAGAGATTGTATATGGCTATGGCTCAAAATTATGGTACCAGAAATGGTATTTTTTAATGGTAGAGTAACATAAACCAACCAATTATAGGGTTAATAATCTTGAGCCATGCATAGCCATACCCCTATCACTGTATATCCTATCTTTCAGCTGGAATGAGGCATCTGACATCTTCATACACATCTTCCTTTCGCCACCCTACAATGTTGCTACTATATGGGTTTCGTTGGCCGCTGCGTTTAAAACAAGGCCACTGGTGTGCCAGTGCCCAACTTGGATCCAAGGTGGTCCCCCCAATGATGTTTGTTGGTTTATAACCCCCAGGGAGTATAGATGTGTTGGTTTCCTAAAATAGGGGTACCCCTAAATCATCCATTTTTATAGGATTTTGCATTATAAACCATCCATTTAGGGTACCACCATTTTAGGAAACTCCCAGATGTATCGACTATCAACGCAACTTATTGAAGCTATAAATCAACTTAGCTTGGCTGACTATTGCCCCTGCGCGCATCCATCCTTTGCGTTGGGCATCCATCTCCCAGCGCGCAACTTTCGCACAATGCTGCATTGGTGATGGTGGCGTCAGCAGGGTTGTTTTCAACTTGCCCCCACCTAGTTTTGAATAGCTAAATGGCCCAGCATCGTCGCCGGGTTCAGCGGGAGGTTGCAACCTCCACAGAAGTCTCTCGTGGTTGGATAGCTCACCACAGGCACGCATAGGGGGGCACCTGTTGCGATGAGGGGACTTTGGTACTTGCGTGGCTAGTTGGCAGAGGTACACACCCTGCACAAAAGTCATTTGGATGTTCAACCCAGGGCGCGCACCCAAATACGTGGGATAAGCAGGGAGTGGCACGGTCTCCATTTGTTTTTTTTGCGGAAATTCAAGCCCCTGGTACGCACAGTTATGGACGGTTTTTACCTCACTCTAAGGCAACCATTATTGCATCTAATACCCCCGAAAGCCAAGCAGGTCTTTCAATGTCATCTCATGCACTCGCTTTGCAAAAAAATAGCGCGCTGGCCAATAAACCAGCGTCAATACCTTCCCTACCCACCCGCAAAGCAAATATCGCAAGGAAAACCCGCATTTTTAATGGGAATTTCACGAAATTGGGTTCTTCTTCAAATCCCAGCAAAGACCGTTTCGGGATATAAACAACAGGTTTGACCCAATAACCCACACTAGATGTGCCATGTTTTTTTTAAGTGATTGGCAAGTGGACATCACCACAACTGCAATGATATATACATCCAATGGTAGTAAAACAATAGTAAACCATCCCCAATTTCACCATAGAGAGGTGGTATGTTTACCATTCCCAGTTATGGGTTTATGGCATTGTTTTACCCATGTTAGTAGGTTTTAAGCCACTTGCACCAGTGATCCTTGTGTCCATCCCCACATCATCCCCAGTCGCCAGGTCTGTCTCTTCCAACCCTGTAGCTGGGCTCCAATGATGTGGATTTGGGAGGGATCCTGAAATGGGATACCCCAAAATGGATGGTTTACCTTAACATAGCCATGGAAAAGGGCTAATTTCGGATGATGTTCCCATAAAAACCTCCATTTATAGGGGATTTTCCATGGCTATGTTAAATAACCAGAGGGTATATATAATGGAAAATCCCTAACAACCATGGATGATTTAGGGGTATATACCCCCATTTCAGGAAACCGCCATATATTTTTTAAATGGGAGAATCAACTATTAATGGTGGACAACTATTAATGGTGGATGTGTTGAAGATGATGTTTTATTTTCTTCATGGAAAGTCCGCTACGTGGGGAGCAGGCGAAATATAGGAAAATTTTCGGCAAATCCCAGATGACGTGGATGCAAAGCGATGGGTGGTGGATTTCTGTGGTTTACTGAGTGTGAACCTTGGTGGATTTTACATTCAACTGTGGAGATTTGTTATTTTTGTTGCGTTGTTTTAGCCAATTTGTTTTGGAAAGTATATGATATCTCGCATTATTTCACATTGTTTCACTAATTGTTGGTAAATCGGATTCTACAATTTTGGGGAAGGATCGTTTCACACTCAGATGTGGTTACGACGCGGTTTGTGTCCCCTTTACTGGTATTTTGCATGTGTTCGAATCCTCTCACATCATTTACAATCATCACTTAAAAGATCCCGTGGCCCATCGAAGTGCCCAAGTTTGAGGATTCAACATCGACGCAGGGACGCTATTGGAACAACATTGAGAAGATCATGGTTGCTGAAACTATCCCAACTATAGCAACATATAGAAGCATCCAAATCGAAAACAGCTAGACTTCAGTATCTGGACCCTCTCGAAACCAATCAAAAGTGCCGTTGTTTTCCCCTCGTGGGCTCCACGCCTGAGGCCTCTGCCGATGGCCAGGCGGCCATGGATAGCATGGGATCTCCATGGATCTTTTCACCATGCATTTCATGTGGGTAAAACAATGCCATGTTTACCATCCCCAATGACTCACCATTTTTATAGGTGGTATGTTTACCATTCCCAGTCATGGATGGTTTATGGCATTGTTTTACCCACATTAGACCCGTTTTTTGAAACTGATGGATTCGGGGATCTCAAAAATGTGAAAAGACCAAACCATTTATGCACCCTGAGATGTCTTGAAATGTGATCCCACTAAGATTCAGGTTCCGGTTTTTATTGTTCATTCCAACTGCAGCAGGTTGGCCAAGTTTGCAGTAGAGTTTAAACCATCCGTGTTTGATAATGGGGCTATCATACTTATAAAGGCCCCATATCCCAACATATCAGGGCTATCTCCCATGGTTCCTGTATATCTATCAACCCCCAACCGAATTCTATTAGAATTCGACTAGAATCCTATTATATAAACGATTTTGTTTGATGGTTAACACCTGTTAGGGCTGCGGTTCCACTAACAAGTGGGTTATTGTAGTTCACTATAGTTGGAGGGACTATATCCCATCTTGCGAAGGTCATAATCCCATAGTTCCGTATAGTTACATGTTTGTCACCCCAGTTAGCAAGTGATGAAAATATCCCTGCTAAGTCCCCATTCAGTAGATTGTCCCATGCCAGGTGTCGAGCAATGCTCACGCGGGATTCTTGCTCGGCCTGGGGTTGCACCTTGGCAGAACGCCGACAGTTTGCGCCAGTTGGAGAAAGAAAACCATGGTGATTTCACCGGCAAGACCAGTGATCAACAAGTGAAAATTGTGATGTACGCTCTGGTAAACTAACATAGCTATTGAAAATGGCCATTTATAGGGGATTGTCCCATGAAAAATAGTGATGTTCCATAGTTATGTTAGTTTACCAGAGGGTAATTAAGCAGTAAAAATAGGATACATGGAGTCATGGAGGACATGATTGATAAATGGTTGGAATATATCGAATGGGTGGGGTTTAACCACTAGAAATCGATACAATGGTGGTTTAACGGTTTAACCAACAAAATATGGGGAGTTTAAGCATCAACAATGGTGCTAATCCTTAGATGGGCCCTTCAGTACTGACTAATCTTTTGCTATTATGGGGATATAGAGCAACCAGCTAAAAAGTGAGGTGTTTTTTCCATGGATTCCCCATAGAATCCACCCCTTCTCCTGCAATCTTCGAGGCGTGGCTGTTTAAAAGTCCTACCTGTGGCGGATTGTTCCCTGGCTGCAGGGCTTGGTAAAGCTGAATGGCAGGTGAACAGGAACATTGGTCATTTTGGGGGAGGCAAAAAAAACCATATCAATCCATATCAATATTCCCAAGAAGATGAAAAACCCCATTATATCGCCTTGAATCACCATGTTTGATCAGGGAGGTTCTGGTAAACATGA
The DNA here is from genome assembly GCA_003297045.1 of Symbiodinium sp. clade C Y103. Taxonomy (NCBI): domain Eukaryota; class Dinophyceae; order Suessiales; family Symbiodiniaceae; genus Cladocopium; species Cladocopium sp. clade C. Next base: position 28,247 of record BGPT01001296.1, read on the forward strand.
ACTTGTTGGTTGAACTCAAGAATGCATGAGATCGATCAGAAGATGGACAAAGCAATCAGCAAATGGTGGGTGGCCGTGTATCTCACTGTCCATTGCACCATGGCACCTCAGTACAAGAGTACAAAAAAAGTTGAACAACAAGCACTTATAGCAACCCCCAAAAAGATGGAAAAGCAAATCCTGCTGAAATACTGGGGGTTGTAGCAAATGAGTTGCTACAACAATACTGAGCATGTGAATTGCACGGCAGTTTGGTGATGCTGACATTGGATGTGGAGCTAGAGCGACAATGTGGTGCTTCCCCCCGGTTTTGAATTGCTGTATACATATTCAATCAATGATCTTCATCATCGTGAAAATGGTAATTAGAGGTATGGATCCATGGCCAAATTTTGACTATGGTTCAATACATGTACTTGCTATTTTCATGATGATAATCATATAACTCCAAGTGATTTTGATATGAACTACAGGGGTCCAGGGATTTGAAGCATGTTTCACCTCTAATTTTTCGGAACACCATCCTGACATTCAGAGCCAAAGATCCCATGAGGATGCAAAGAGGGGGTTCAGGAGGATTGGGTCAACGGTTTTGAAACGGTATCCAATGTTCCACGGACATTTGAAACTGGCGGTGGCCCAAACGCTGCAACCAACACTATTGGGGTTTCAGGGGACAAGGCGGGAGAAGGCTTGGCTTATGTGAAAAGTCTTGGAAAGTTGGTTGAAAAACGGTTTAGTTTCTTTTGGGGTCCTTTTCATGCACCTACTTTGGTCCCACCTGATGTTCCTTTTCAAGTGTCTTGTTATTCTTCACTTTGTCACCAAGCTGACCGTGCAGATCATTGTGTATCTGTCTTCAAAGAAACAATTTCTTTGACACATGGCATGCCCGCTGTTCATTCCCATGATATTCTTGAAGAAAGCTTACCTGCGCCCTGCGTGGACGCGCTTCGGGTTGATGATGTCTTTGAAGGGCGCCCGGCCTCTGAATCCATGGTCGCCATGTCTGATGAGTCTGCATTCGCGCGCCCGTCTTGAGAGGGCCCGCATGAAAATGAGCTGCGTGAATCAAAAGATGGCAATGCTAGACCTTCACAGCCAGAAAGTCTAAGCGAAGAGCCCAAGGCTTTAGCTAAACAACCCAAGATCCCAGTTGATCATTTATTGACACACCAACCTGCACAAACTGCATGTGATGTTTGTCGACAGGCCAAATTGAGAGCCCACGCCCATAGGCGCTTTAAGAACCAGGATGAAGCACAACGGATTGGGCAGGCCATCGAAGCTCCAAAGACCTTCCTGCAGCCGATTGCCATTGACCACTTGGAGTCTACCGAAGAGGGTTCCAATGGTGAGCTCCACGCCTTGATCTGCGTGGGTTTTATTCTGGTGCGTTGTTTGCGTATCCCGCATCGTCCAAGTGCCGAAGAGCAATTGAGCGAGCTTTGGTTCATTTCGCAAGGGGGGAGAAATCCATTGTTCACACCGATAGGTATCCTTCCTTTCTTTGCGGCTCTAAAACATTTGAATTTCCCTGTTGAACCTACAATACCAAGCGATGTATTGCACAACTCATCCGCAGAGGCGGGAATTCGAACTGTTGGGCATGGCATTCGCACCCTTTTGTTACAAAGTGGGTTGCCAATTTCTGCATGGCCACGCGCAATTAAAAAAAATGGCCTTTCAATGTAATTGCGCCACTCCTCCAAACCTGGACCGCGGAGGGCTTGGTTATTTGTCCCACCAAATGGTCGACGACTTGACTTCAAGGGGGAGTGAGTGTCTATGTAAAAACGCACTTGTGTCTAAAGGTTTTTGTGTGTAGAACTTTTCAAATCGAGAACCAAGCAAATCCTTTCTTCGCCATCTTGGGCGGCACCACAGGGCTGGTCATCAGGTTAGCACACGGTGTCTTCCCTGTGAGGGCAGGTTTTTTCGAGTTTTAAAATTGGCGTTTGATGGGTATCCGGGTATCCATTTGATCTCAGTGTTGGTTAGATTCCCATGATTCTCCCGATCAGCAACTCATGAAATATCAGTTTTATATCCTCATTATATAGCCATTATGCCACAAAAATCTCCCAACTATATGATTGTTAAATCCCCCATTATTAGCCATATATATATAATATATATATATATATATCCATTATACACATTATATAGGCATTTAATCATATTTAATCCCATGATTGTGAAATTCTCCATGGGAAATCCCCATCTTTAAATCCCATGGTGAAATCCTTGGTGAAATCCCCCGGCCGGATCGGTGGACCCCATGGGCCCCAGGTTACAAGTACTTGCGTTTGCAGCACGAAACCACGAGCCTTGCTAGTTCTGAACTTGTTGCTGGTGTGTCATGATGCTGAGTAGGGGGAAATGCGGAAATGCCCAAACTCCTAGTATAAGCTTATTACGTCATAGACATAGCCACATTATATATATATATGTATATATATATATATGAATAGATATATGTATATATAATTATAAATACAATCTCGTAATCATGTTGGATGGTAGATATAATATCTATACAGTAGTTAGAACCTGGGTCTAGCCAGTTCGATATATCTACCACAAACATTTGTTTAGCCTTGTCAACCAAAAACGGTAAATCGTCGAACTAAATGGGCTATGGCAGTTGCCTACCAGTTCCCTTCAATTCCTGGTTTTTTTGGTGATACCCTCCGTGGATAGCTGGGAAATCGCCTAGAAATGGTGGATGTTCAATTGTCGTGTTTGACAACAGGAGAATAATAGAAGTTAAACTTTTTGCAGGGGACCAACCAGATACTGTGGATCGTACAGATCCCATCTAAGTCCCTGGGATTTTTTTGGTGTTTCATAGTTAGTTTCAAAGTTACCAACTGGTGCAGGATGGTTTGTCCATCCACAGTATGCTGATGGGGTTGATCTTGGTGACCAGGGACACAAGACACCAACCCCTTTCAGCAAAACATTGAAATGAGGATGGTTTGTGAGACCAAAGTGGATGGTTAAACACTGTTTTCCCACGAAATGAACTTTACATGATGGATTGTCCATGTCTATGATGATTGTCCTCCAGTTACAAAAGACCTATGATGGTTGTAGATCCCCACTTGTATTCCATGATATTCCCATAGAATATCAATTCGTCCTCATAATCTATATGCCATGTATATATATATATATATCGATAAGTTTCCATCATTTATAGTGTAATTTCCCATAGAATATCCAATAGAATCAACTATCAATCTATTAATCAGTTGTTACAGTAGATAAAACCCCATTCACCAAGAGGGTAACCTTCAACTATAGATAGGACCAGCTGATCTATTGGATTTTTTTGTAATTGGATGTAATTGGGTTTACAAAAACCATTGAATGGGTTCATAGTTAATGAGTTTTCTCTATAGTTAATCACTTATTACAGTAGATAAACCCCATTAATTATAAACTTCGGGGAGAAATTGTACTATACACACAAGATTGGGATTAGTCTATTGTTTATTTGGGTTTTATATGTACATATCATTGGATTGGGTTAAAATTTACAGGAAACCCCTAGATTAATAGGAAAATCCATGGTTTCCTGCAAATTTTCCCTTCACCCAATCCAATGAACATATGTAATTAATCATATACCATTTTGTAGTTGGGCCTTCTCCCCTCGTCTCAGGAGCGCGGCGGTCATTTTGGGCCTTGCAGCCTCCAATTTGTCCAGCATGGACGCTGCCCTGACACGGACGTCGGGGCGCCCTAGAAGCGCGGCTACGGGGGCCCCTTTTTGTGCCGGGGGGGATGGGAGATTTTTCGGACATGGCTGTGTTTGGGATATGGACATGCACTTGGTTTATATTCCATTATATGTAATAGGGATTTCATGGGATTTTCATGGGAAAATATAGGCCAAGACACTATAATCCCATGAGTGATGTATATATATATATATATGAAAATGGGATACAGGGATACACACCATCCATGATGGGAAATATAACGGAGAATACAACTGATATAATGGAGAATATAACTGGGTAAAACAGTGCCATATGCCTATCATGACTGGGAATGGTAAACAAACCGCCTATAAAAATGGTGAGTCATTGGGGATGGTGTTTGATTCTTTGACCGACATGATACCCCCAACTATAGCTACTTTTCATAGGGAAAATGACAATAAATCATTGGATTTTGAGGTACCCTATTTTCAAACAAACCCAAATCGTTGGGTCAAAACGTTCATAAATCTCAAGAAATGATGTGCATCAATTCCAGTTTTCTGGATAAGTTGGGACAGCCTCACTTCACTGCAAGGTAACTCGAATGATGCTCAATAAGGGTTTGCTATCCCCAACTGGACTTATTGCTACGTGGGCGAATGATTGAAATGTATCCAGAATGTTGATTTGTTGTGTCATCAAATGGATGTTTTCTACAAGATACATTGAGCATGCTGAGGTGTGAAGGTGGCGAATGTGGTAAACGCTCGCTGCTTCCATCAGAGACGCCACGAGGTGGTCATGCCAGAGATGGAGAAGCGTGACAACACAGCAGAAGAAGTTCGATGCACTCCACGACCACGGCTGGATCTGTGCGGATCTCGAAGCAGATGCTGCTTGACGTGGACCCGAGCAATGGGCGCTCATGGTGGTTTTTGAGTGCGCGTTTGGACATGGGAAATACCCAAGAAATCCTGATTTGGTACTAAGAGGAATCCTTAGAAGATTTAGTTGAAGGTAGTCATGGTAATGTGATGCCCCAAGAAATATGCGAATCAAAAGGCGGCTGTAGCCCAGTCATGGCCGTACGAATTTGAGGCAGATAGCAAGACATCCCATATACCGTCATACACCAGACAGCATTGTTAATATACCCATATATACCCATAATATACCCATGTATACCCATATTTGCCATCCATAGTTTTAGAGTTATACCATATACACCATATACACCAATAGATACCATCAATATACTCATCTTCAGCTATTTCCGGTTCCTCCCAATCCACCCTGCGGCTTCGCAGCATCGCAGGTGCTGTGTGCACATCCCATCCATGCTGCCAGCAACCTTCTCAGATGTGGAGGACCGGGCACGATGCCACGCGTTTTTTCGCGGCGGGTGGTGAGTGTTGTGAATGTTCATGGAATATTTATGGTTTAGACAATGGTAATCACATCCCCGTAATAGTGAGAATCATGTTTATAAATTGATATCATGTAATCATACCAGTAGTACCGCACAAGGCGGTGGCGGAAGTTTCAAAAATGGTAAACCTATAGGAGAGGTTCGTTGCTGTGACTGATGGATGGCAGAGCGAANTGACTAACTGACGAACTGACTGACTGACTAAGTAACTAACTAACAAACTAACTAACAAACTAACTAACTGACTCACTGACTCACTGACTAACTGACTAATTGACTAACTGACTAACTGACTAACCGACTAACTGACTAACTGACTATGACTGATTGACTGATTGGCTGATTGAGACTAACTGACTAACTGACTAACTGACTAACCGACTAACTGACTAACCGACTAACTGACTAACGGACTAACTAACTGACTGACTAACTGACTAACTGACTAACTGACTAACTGACTGACTAACTAGCTAACTACCTAACTAACTAAGTAACTAACTAACGAACTAACTAACTAACTAACCAACCAACTAACTAACTAACTAACCAACCAACTAACTAACTAACTGACGAACTGACTAACTGACTATCTGAGTAAGTGACTAGCTAACTAACTAACTAGCACTGATTGTTTGATTGATTGACTGATTGACTGATTGACTGATTGACTGTAACTGACTGACTGACTAACTGACTAACTGACTGACTAACTGACTAACTGACTGACTGACTAACTGACTAACTGACTGACTAACTGACTAACTAACTAACTAACTAAGTTGTTAAGTTGTTATGTGGTTAAGTTGTTAAGTTGTTAAGTTGTTAAGTTGTTCAATTGTTAAGTGGTTAAGTTGTTAGTTCAGTTAGTTAACTGACATCTCAAAATTTGCTCAAAAACCCTCAGTTTTTAACACTTTTGACTTCCAAATGTGCTTCGCGCCACAACGGCGTGCACTTTTTCGACATCGAATCATCATCGAATCGTCAAAAAGTGCTCCGAGAACCTCAGTTTTTAACACTTTTTACTTCCAAATGTGTTTCGCGCCACAGCGCCGTGCACTTTTCCCACATCTCAACTTCCAAAAGTTGTCCGAACCTGTCAGTTTTTAACACTTTTTACTTCCAAATGTGCTTTGCGCCACAGCGCCGTGCACTTTTTCGACATCTCAACTTCCAAAAGCGCTCCGAGGCTGACAGTTTTTAACACTTTTTACTTCCAAATGTGCTTCGCGCC
>BGPT01001296.1:43710-68828 GCA_003297045.1 Symbiodinium sp. clade C Y103
ATGTCTTAGCTTCATAAAGATACACTTGCCCCAAAATAAAAATTGTTTGGATTTATGTTGACCATGCTTCTAAACATTCACCTGCAAATATTCTTATGCATACACCTCCGGGGAAAAAGTTCTCATGTTGAAAATATTCAAGGGACAGTATGGAACCAAAAATAACATGGTTTCAATTTAAACGACTTTAAAACTGACCCAATCATCCCGTAAGGTACTCACTAATTTCTTAACGTACCTCACGGACTTGTATACGTGATAGTCGATGTTTTTTCATTATTTTTGATGCCTGCCAATTTGGGTCACCCTACAAGAAAAGCACTGCAATCTTGACGAACAATCCAGCTTTGGCCTGTTTAGCACAACGATGCAATGGCCAGCACTCCCATGTTCAACTAAGAGGAAGCTGGAAGGTTAAGAAGGGTGACAAGTGGGTCTTTGAGAACAAGACCACGACAGCCGGAGCATACACATTGACTCTGAGCAAGAAGTGGTCCTCCTTACTCCGCAAAGTGGCTCCGCCAGGAGCGTTTGGCAGAAATGGTTCGCACGATGAATGGTTCAATCGGCAGCTCTTCGCGGCGGCTGACGGAAGCCAACATCGCATGGGCAAGAGCCGGCAGGCGGCCCCCAAGCACTCTCAAGACGCAGTCTCAGATGATGAGGCTCAGCAACTCGTCCGCAAAGGCATTGTTTTCGGCCAGCACTCACAAGCGGAAGCTGACCGAATCACTGGGGGCCACTTCGACCTCAAGTTCCCCGAGCCAAGGATGCCGACAAGGGAAGAAGATTCCAACTAGGCTAGATCTTACTGGTAGGCAGTTGTCTCCACTGGTGCGGCTTCGTGCGGCACGGGTGAGCCAGAAGACTCTCGATCGCTACCAGGCATGCTTAGCCAAGTTCTATGGATGGTGCAGAGAACATGGAAAGACTTTCAGTGACGCAAAGCTGGATAAGAGTGTGGTGGAATACATGACATGGATTGCAGAGCACGATGACCCTGTCGAGCCATCTGTGGGGTCTTACCTGGTTTATGGACTTCAGCTCCTCCGGTGCACAGTTCCAAAGCATGACTTTCTGCCGTGTGCCAAGGAGACCCTGAAGAGCTGGAAGCAGCTGCGGCCAGGCAACATGCAGTTGCCAGTGCCTGAGGAAATCATCTTCGATGTTGGTTTGCACATCGGCGAAAGGCGACTAGATGTGTTGCTTCTCATGCTGGTTCAGTTTGATGCCTGCCTCCGACCTAGCGAGGCCCTTCAGCTGCGAAAAGATCACATTGTGCCCCCGGCCGGTCCAAGATACTCCAAGTGGAGTCTCATTGTCAAACTCTCTGAGATGGGGGAGAAGACAAAGACTGGGACGGCAGATGATTCTGTCACACTGGGAGACACAAAGGACAGATCCTTCATGCAGCTGGTGATGCGGTACCTCCATGGACTGAGAGGCGATGCTTTGTTTCCAAACATCAAATTGCATCAGTATGAGAAATTTCTGGCTGATGCATGTAGACAGCTCCAATACCAGGCAGTGATAGTTCAGCCTCACATCCTGCGACATTCAGCTGCCAGCAATGATTTCTTTTTCAAACGTCGCGACCTCAGAGAGGTTCAGAAACGCGGCCGCTGGCAGTGTCGCAAGTCCGTAGCTAGGTATGAAAAGTCAGCTATGATGGTTCGGCAGTGGAAGTTTGTAAATGCTGCTAGGAAGCAACAAGTACAGAGTAGTCCTGCAAGACTAGTGCGTTTTCTCCACACTCGGCTTAAGCAACGGTAGATCCAGTTGTCCCTGAATTGGACGTGGCAGTTTGGGCAGTGTGTTTTGTTTCTCCTTTGAAAGAAGTGTGAACCCCTTTTTTGTGCAGCAGTGTTCACCTTCTTTGCGATCTCATTCGATCCCGTTTGCGCTGGCTCCACGAATCTTTGCAACACTTTCCGAGTCACGGCTGAAAACAAGGCGTGACCGTGGACTGGGCAGAGTCCATAATGACATGAGATTTGGAATATATATATATATATATATATCTAGCTTTAAAAAAAAATCATATAAAATCGTTGAAAGAATATAACATCATATGAAATCTAGATATCTCTGAAATCCCAGTTCTTCTTTGTGGTCGGGCTTGACATTGGCGGCGAGGCTCAGGCCATCGCATGATGACAGAGCTGATGGTGGCAGAGATCCTTGGCGATGGGCTAAAGCTGGCGCTGCTCATGCGGGGTCGTTCCACGCCATTGGATCATTGGAGATGTGGGGATACCCTCCGGTAATCAAACGTGGCAATTGGAAATCCTCTATAAATGGAGGGTTTGATGGGAAATCCCTTATAAATGGTGGATGTTCCATTGCCATGTTTGATTACCAGAGGGTAATGATAACAATAATTTGATCAATAAGTGACACTTGCTCATGCTGGAGTGTCAAAGGATTGATTAATGAGCCAAAGAGTGGGGATATAATTTCACTAACACTGATATGGAGGTTTCCTAAAATAGGGGTACCCCCAAATCATCCATTTTAATAGGATTTTCCATTATAAACCATCCATTTTTGGGTACCTCCATTTTAGGATGATATCCCCATCAATGAGGTAATAAATATCAGTGGCGTTGACTTCTGGGGATGTCAACCATCAAATTGAGGGATATAATCGGGATATATCGGGATATTAGAAAATCATGGAGAAGAATGGGATGATAATGGCCATATGATGAGGATATAATTAGGATTACGTTTATTGGGACCAACCGGGGCCCAGCCTGGCCAAGCTGTCCACTGAAGAGTGGCATTTGTTGATCCGCGCAGCTTGTAGTTTCGGGAACCAAAAATGATTATTGTAAAGGTTGCTGATGGATGCTGATGGTATATTGTAGTAATTTGCAGTATGTATCCCCAAATATTATGTATTGTTCGCGCATCCCAAATTGCAGCATGCCCAATGAATAAAGGACAAACCCGTGATGGTTTATGATTGCACTGAGCATGGGGGGATATTCACCCACAGAGCACGGGCGCAGCCAAGGAAACTATGGGATGTTACCCACTTAGATTGGCTCAGAGTATTTGTGCATGAGATGGTAGCAACAGCAAGCAAGGCAACATGGTGATCTTAGTCAATAGCTCAGACTTGGAAGATGTTCCCCATTGGGAACTGTTCAACAATGAGAACGTGCATGAGCCACTTGTATAGCGGTATTTTGGGGGGGATACACATCCATGTTCGATCGTAGTTTTAAATTATTCGGGAAATCGGGGTCTGATCGAATCCTAGTCTACCATAAGGAATCCATAAGGGACGAGCATCCAATTAATTATCAGCTAGTTTGATGCTTACCAAGGAGTATACAAATATATATTATATACATACACATGAGTATAAGATACACATCGATTTCAACAGGTTCGAACTTTTGGGTCATCGTAAGCCCCAAAAAGATAGAAAAGTACTGTGCCACTGTTTACGATTATTTAGCTAAGATTTAATTATCGATCTGTTTGGGGGGTTGCTGTATATCAATTTCCAGATGGTTCATTTACTATCTAGTTGGAGGACCATCCCACTTACTGCAATAACTTAGCTACTGGTAAGGAATGTAGGTTGGTAGGTGCCTTGATAGTGGATGAACCAATCCGGCAAACACTCACCAGTTGAGTCGCGGGATGATGCCTTTAAGTAAGCATTTCCAATGTGGTGCCACCCAAGATAAGATGGTTTGTACACCTCATGAACTGTAGATACCCTTTGGTAATCAAACATGGCAAAAGAAAATCCTTCGTTTGTAGATGACCTCCCCCTTTCCCATGTTTAAATGTTCATGTACAGTGGATTTCCGTTGCCAGGTGTAATTACCGGAGGGTTTATCTACCACAAACATCCATAAAACCCTACTATCCCATATATTATACCGCTATTATTCCAGTACTATCCTCATTATCATCCCCATATTGGGTCTGTCTGAAAATGGGGTAGACCCATAAAATTACCATTTGATAGGGAAAATGATAATTTTAGAGGTATATTTCAGACAAACCCATTAATATCCCATAAAATACCCTAGTATTATTCCATTATGATCCTCCTTATTATACCATATTGTCGCAGATTATCCCATTTTTATCCCATTAGTATCCCCATATATCCATATATCCTTGGGGCACGGGACACAGGATCGGTCGAAAGCCTTCAGATCGCGTCTTGCACGACCGCGAAAGCTACTCCTTGGCCGCAGGCGGGGTCTCGCACGGCGTGTGGGACGTGGTAAGACGGTGACGTGGCTGTTGAAAAAGGGTTATGTTGAATAAGCAGAGGGTAGATTTTACCATGGTAATTGGGGGTTTCAATAGCCGAAGGTTATATGGAGTTTAATAGTGATAATAATTATATATTGCTATATTAATGGGATATGAATGGGGATTGATGATTAGTGTTCAAAACCCTGTTGGTTGATGATTAGTTGGGGGATGTTACTACCCTTCATATATTGGGGATTACAACAATCCAACACGGGAATCCCTATAGACCAACCATGGTAAAAAATGGGGGATCCCCAATAGCTGGATGGCTTATGTCATGGAATATCCCAAGAAGAAATGGATGAGAACTAGGGGTACCACCGTTTTGAGAAACCTCCAAATTCTGAGCAAGTACTCTAATATTACTTGGTGTCAATCACGTATCACAAAGTCAATTAATGTTGATCAAGTACGATTTGCTCATGGACTATTTTTTGTTTGAACCGCTTCAAGGGTCAAACAGTGGGGGTGCAAGGAAGATCAAGTGGCACAGAACCAGCAAAAAACAGGGAATAGACCAGATGCAAAAGGAATTTGCAAGTACCCCTAATTCAGGATAATTGGGAGTTAATGGCCTGATGTGTACAAGTCGTAGGGGCAATTTATTGACAAGGAGAAATCGCTCGCTAAAATTGAGGTAGCAATGGACTCACACAAGTGGTCACGTTTTGTTTCCAGAAATGGTTGAAGCCAAAAAATAGAGTTGCAACCTCCATATTTGACGGATAAAACCATGGTTTCCGATTTCAAAAGACAAATGATCCACTGAAGTAATCGACCCATTTTCACGCATGACAATTTCGCCGCATCCCCGACATCATCAGCTGCAGCCACACTATCGCCCGTCGCCAGCCCTGATCCCGATGCAATTGGTACATCTGCCATGGTACATGGGTTGTTTTCCCACAAGTTGGAATCATCCCCCCCCATCTTCACAGAGGTTTTTAATAGACCCAAGAAATGGGATTCCATTGGTGATCACTGAACTGAAATCCATGAGCCACGGCTACCCTTTGGTAATCGCTGGCGGAAAAGTTCCTGCGTCTAAAATGGCCAATTCCCATTGACAGGTAGGACTTATGTCACTGTATTGAAAAGTGCCATGGTGGCTCCAACCTAGTGCATTTTGCATCGTCAGAAGGGCTAGGAAGGAGAATAGCTTCCAGACCTTGTGCCCCCCAATTCTGTCAGGTCCTTGTACCAAAAAGTCATTTCCGCAGGGGTTTCATCATTGCAAATTCAGTTGCGAATACTTCGCCCTGCGCAACAACTCAGGGTTGTTGAAAAATTTTCGCCCTCGGGTCCTCATCTTCCATGACCCATGGCCTCTGCCCCTGACGCTTGGCTGTTTTACAACCAGGGGAGAACTGGGTTTCACCTTGGGCGGATGGTGAACTGTCTAAAGAATGGGACTGAACCACCAATAATGGTGACTCAACCAAGAAAAACGTTGATTGAACCATCCAAAGATTGGTTTTTAGCATCAAACATACAGGTTGAAGCAACAAAACAACGGGATTCAACCAACCTAGGATCCAACACAATCAATAGTTGATGGGCAAACAATGGGTAAACACTAGTTAGGTTGGTGGCTGAATTTCCAGCCATATCAGTGGAGGTTGTGTTGGGGCATCTCATGAAGAATTACGGTTTTTTTTCTGGCGTTCGCTAGGAAAAATAGGGTCGCCAAAGCATTGAGATGGCATTGCCTTTCCAGTTGATTGGGGCTCAAGAGCTCATATGTTTGCTTGAATTTGCTTGATGATTCTCTCCGATGTTGCTTGGAATGTCCATATATCCCTAATAACTTGAGCTTATTTCCATTTCAATCATATTAGATACCCCCACCACTGGGCCCCCCATGAATAGAGTACATTCCACCAGGGTTTCGCGGCTGGATCATCAACCTACCATGGGGATGGTCTATGCCACCCATAAAAATTGTGATGACTTGGGGATGGTTTATGGCATCAGCTTTACCACATTGATTTGATTGCATTCGCATGGGTATGAGTCAGTTCACCCGTGGAATCCCATTCTGTTTCACACCACAGTAGCTGTTGTTTAGCTGGATGTGCATGCCCCCAAAATATGGTATACTTGGCGTAGAAAGTTTTGATCATACCTATATCCCTATAATTTGTTGGTGGATGTCCCCATTGTTGATTGGTGAACATCCCATAATCATCACATGTCTTGGCCTCTGTCCCAATGTTAGTTGAACGTTAATCCTAAATTTCATTGGCAGCTAAGTCCCCATATTCTAAGGCTGAAATCAGTTTGGGTTTGATTAGATATGATTTATTCATGTACTATCAGTTCACAATAAGTATGTGCTAAATTATTGAAGTATATTGAAGTCAAATCTGTATTGAATTAAAAACCTGATTTGACTGTTATTTGTGGCATTTCCTTACTCCGACGCCGACACCCCAGGACGCCTTTTCTGCGGATCCGCCCTCCCTGCGGCCTAAACAGCGGGTGATGCTACACGGCTTGGAGGCGAAGGAGTTCAATGGCAAGAAGGGAAAACTCATTTTCCTGGACCGCGGGTGGGGGATGAACTCAGGGGGATGGGGGGGTAGCTGGCTTCTGCGCCTCTGTCCAAAATGGTCCACAGGAAGATTTCTTGGCTTCAAGTGGTCAACGGGAAGCCTTACGCCTTTTCAAAACCAAAGTGGTATACAGGATGCTTTTGGGGGATTGAACAGATTTGCTTGGTAGAGGGATGGGGAGGGTTTTGAAGGGAAGGGAGGGCTCTTCTCCTGCTTTTTTAATCCCGAAATTCCCAAATGTTCAAGACAACTGCAAACTACAAATAAACTGCATGCAAACTGCATGTTTTTGGAGTCGCAGGACACATCAAACCACTAACTGTATCATTCCTATTTGTTTTGGACGAGTGTGTAAAAAAAGAAGCTGCTACTTGACAAGCTATCCAAAGCACAGTTAAGGGAGAAAGAATGTCATCAATAGACATATACGCAAAGTTGTTTGTGCTAAAAATTGGTATAGTGCTGGTGTGAAGAACATCGAAAAAAAATAAACATGTCGCACCCAAATCCTGCGAGTGCGCATCCTTGAGACCAAATTGTGTCTCGTTAGTCATGTTGTTTCCAGATAGAATATATGAATAAATCAGTACTTGAAATGGCATGCATTTGTTCCAAATATCATTCACACATGTATGGGTCATTTTTTATCTAAGCCCCGGATTTCAAACAACTGTTGTTGTTTTTTTTTGGAAAGGAGCACAGTGCAGAAACAACTGGAACTCATCACATCGTTTTTTTTGGCCAAATGTGTATTTATGTGTTTCTCTGTCTTGTGAACTGAGTCATCATTTGTTCAGAAATGGTGTTTCTATCTCCTTGCAAGAGCAACATCTTAATCTCATTGCAAGATGTTCCATGCAGAACCTTTTTGGAAGAAGAATGATGTGCACAACGATTTGGATGATATACTGTATCAGCAAAAGCAACTAATGTTCAATTTTTTATTAATAAAAAAGACTTGCGGCTGCCAAGTGAGTTATCCTTGCTTTACTGCTCATCTGATCCGCTTGCAAACGAGCTCAACTTTAGATCGTGCAGTTTTCACTGTCACTGAACTTCACTTGAGGATATATTCAATCAATTTCACTTGAGATCCAGGCTCAATGAAGTTCACTTTAGATGAAATTGGACTTTAGTTGGGGACGACCCTAATTTGTGCATGGCTTTAAATCCAACAAATAATTTTGTTCGCTCTCATATATGCTGTATATATGGTGGATTCTTGAAATGGACGATCCCCAAGTCACCATGGGTTGCAATACTAAATGGTCATCCATGACTTGGATGATTTGGGGGTACCCCATGACTTAGGAAACCTCCATACATACCTTTGGTATGGATATGTCTGAAATTAGGATATACTGTACCACCAAATGGTTTTTACTATGTATAATATATATATATATCATGTTATATACTATAGTATATTACAGATATATTTCCAAGATATATCATCCAGATATCTTCCACATGAAACCCTATTGAATCCCCATTTAATCCCATGAACTCCTGTATATATATAACGTTTCTTTGCGGCTCCGTCGCTCGTCTCGTCACCGTCCACCAGGACGAGTCCCTGAAGCCGCCACGATGGCATCTGACGCTGGAGGGCGATCGCTCCGTCGTGTCACTCGGCGGTGATTTATTCCTGGTTTGATCGTGGTTTCAATCGTGGTTTACCCTTTGGTAAACTAACAGTTTGCGAACTGGAAAATGGCCATTTTTCATGGGAAAATCCACGAACTAAACCAGCATTTTTCAATGGCTATGTTAGTTTACCAGAGGATAATAGCGGTTTAGTATGGCTGATTCAGGATTACCTAAACCCATGTTAAACCACTATTGAACCACCATGATATCCATATAAAAACCACTATTAGGTGATGTTCCCAAATGACCCCATTAAAACCTCCATTTGTAGGTTATTTTGCATTGCCACAATTGCTGACCAGATAGCAAAATCGTTAGATGTTGATGTATGATATATGGTTAATTTCACACTCAGTAGTTGTTCAATGGGGTTTCACAAGCTTAACCAAGCAACACTTCGGAAGTAGTTGGGGGTATTACTGGCCATTTAGTTCGATGATTTCCCGTTTTCTGTGGTGATTTTGTCACACTTATGTGAGAATACGAGAGGATACGCAACTAAGGTGTGTGTGTGTGTGTCCAAGACCCACATGTAGATATTTTTGTGTCTTACCTAATTTGCCATTCCACCCTGCTGGGTGGCTCATAGGGGTTTCCAGAGTGGAGAATGATTCTCCCTGGTCCCTAATCATGATATTGGATAATATAACCCCCTACAATCATCAACCAACACTGGTTTTGTACAGTCATGTGGCAGTGCAGAGTCACCGTTGGCAAGCAAAGTGCCACAATGTGCAGCATGGCGTGAATTTGTTCCTGACGGATGTGGTAGATCAAGCAAGTTGCGCTTCAGTCGAATGGTTTGCTGTGTTTCAGTCAACCAGTCAAATAAAAGAAGCACCAACCGAGTGGTTTGCTGTGTTTCAGTCAAGCGGTCAGATAGATCGTGTGCTTGTCAGCCAAGTATTCAATCAATCAGTCAAAAAAAGAAGCAAACGAGCCAAAAAAAATAGACAGGAACAAACTGAGAAACATTCAAACACAAAAAGAACTGAAAAAACGAAGACTGGCACTCAAGCAGTTAATAAGTCTAGTTAGCAGGTCCCCTAAGTGGGGTCTCCCATGTATGAATACTGTATAAATGGCTGACCTAACCCCGGTTACAAACCAGTTGCGATCCATGGGGTGATCCTCCAAGCCAAGCAACTCGTGAGCCGAAGGCATCGAATCCTTCCGGAAAAGCTTCGACCTTGCCCAAAGGACTGCCCAGGAATATTTCACGGAAAGACTGAATGGGGAAATAATCTATTCGGAAAATGTGGGTTAAACATTGAAAAATTGGAGGATAAACATATGGATAATATCAACCCCGTATCAATAAACACTTAGTTTACTAGTTGGGGGGTTACCATTTGTAAAAGGAATTATTTTGGGAACCCCCATGTTTATAGATTGAGGGGTTGTCAATCCGCGGTTAAAATCAGATTCTGATTACTACAGATATATTGGCAGCCCAAAATGGGATTCAACCATCTATATATAAGAGTCTAAGAGGTATTTTGGAGGTGTCTCAAAATGGGAGATACACCCAAAAAAATGCGACAGGGAATGTGATGCTGTTAGCTACAGATTAGGGGTCGGTCCAAAAGTCTTTACTTCATGCCAAGAACAGGACGTAAGTGCCAGCCTCCTGAAGAGGATTGTTGCTTCCAAGTGCTTGGCCCAAATTCAGAACCTAGTTGGTCTTGCAATAATCAAATCGGAGAAATGCGATTCAACTTAGTTTCAGGGTTGCTCAAGAAGGGAGAAATTGGTGGGGAAATTGGCGAAATAAAAACAGGCAAAATCATCCACATGTATCTGGGTTGGCCAGGCAGGGCTTCCCCATTGTCCGATTCTGTTGGTTGGATCACTCCATCAGCAATGGAATGTGAAAATCTGAGCATATGGGTCGATAAGTAGGTGCACCATTCTGAAAGCGGTGGCCATCCCAGTTTCAGTACATTGACATGGATCAAGAAATTCAAAAAAAAAAACTCATCATTGGGTGTCCTTCCCGTGTCGATCTTCATGTCTTTGCTGCGAGGCCGAAGTCCAAGCTGATCATCCCTCGTGGGTCAATCTAGGCAGATGGCAGATGTTCCAGTTGTTCCTGTTGTTTGGATTCGTGTGCAACATTGGCAAATTCTGAACCTAGACAATCCACCAAGCTGTTTTTCTTGAATGTAAAACCGATGGATTTTGTTTCGGTGCCCATCTTTAAGAAACAAAGATCATCAGCAGCATGTAGGCCCATGTCCACACGATTCTTGACATTTCTAATGATTTCCTCATGTTGTACACTCCATTTCATCATATTTCCATCTTTTTTGGAGTTTGAGTCTCCAGTTTTGGCATGTTTCAAACCCGATACCTGGAACCATCTGGACCTGATTCCAGCACAACTCGACACCACGTGGTGTCTAGCGCTCTTCGCCGTTGCCATGGGGCAGCAGCCAGCGACGCTCTGCCGCTCCGAGTGCGCGGCAGCAGATGTGTCCACCGATGCTTGGTGGATGATTGTATGGGATTCTACTACCCAATATATTTGGGATTATCAGTTGAATTTAGTTAGTTTATAGGAACCCCGAAAAAGATGGAAATAGGTTTGAACCAACCATTCAAATCGCGGATATGATCTGAAGTTGTATTACAGAGAACGGGATGTATTATCAACAGAATGCCAATGAACAACCATGGACTTCGCCGGTATGAAATAGTCAGACAAGTCCATATTAAGTTCTTTTTTTCACGCACCATGCGGACTAATGTTGTTCATGTTCCCATTGGCTAGTGAACCAGAAATGGGGACAACACTACATGGGAGCTACTTGTAGGTTTACAAAACATCTGAGGGGACGGGAGGTCGATACAGGAAACATCGCTCACGCATCCTGCAGCAACTGCAGTCAGGATGATATTGCAGGTCCCTCAAGTTGAGTGAACAATGATTCGAAACCAGTCAGTTATTAGATCATGTGAAATTCTTGACTTCTTAGAGTTGCCCTAGTAGTTACAAAGATCACGTTTTGGAAGCTCGAAATCTCGAACAGCAATGTCAACCGCCTCAACCAACTCCCAGGGACGTTTCGGCCACATGACGGACCCAAGCATCTGGTTGGTAGGCACCTATACGCACCTATCATCACCTATCTGGCTGTAGATTTTTTCGTTGTGATGAAGCTATCAGCCCAGCATAACCCAGCGCTTCCCATTTGGGGATGAGCAAAAGGTTTTGGGAATGAACATTTCTTTGACATTCAGGGGGCCTGTTGCCGCATTTTGTTTGCGGCAGATAACTATTAATTAAGGGCAAAAGCCGGTTTGGCTGTAGTTGTCCTTCGTATTTTTGTTGTAGTTTCTCTCTATGATTCTCTGTGTTTTTGTCCAAAAATGTGGTATTCCCAAACAAAATGATAAGCCAGGAGAATTCGGAGATTAGACAAACTCTACTTATTGTCAATTCATGTCTCAACGAGTACATCGAACCATCATTACAAAGCGATTCCCACCGAACTATACGTTGCTTTACAGGGCCATCAATAGATAAGAAATCCATCACAAGCCTAAGTAAGCTATGTCCTACAAGCTAACCGGGGATACCCTCCAGTGTCATCAAACGTGGCTGGGAAATCCTCTACACTCTATACCCTCTGGTAAACTCACACAACTATGGGAAATCACCATTTTTAATGGGAACATCCACTATACATGGTCATTTTCAATAGCTACGTTTAATTACCGGAGGGTACATGCAGGTGTAGTTCGCTGGGAAAAGCATCGGTTACGCCGAGGAACTGTTGGAGTCGGGCCCACCGCTGATCATTGCCGCACCGGGGCTGGAGCAGATGGGCGACTCGGCGGGCCATCGAAACGACGCAGTGCCAGGCATGGTAATTCATGAATTTATAGAGCAATCATAGGAAATCAATGGATATATGATATATCCAACTGATAATGAGATACAAAAATAGGAGATAAACCACAATGGAAATTACCCACTGGTAAACTAACAGTTTGCTGTTGAAAATTGCCATTGAATTGAAATAGTGGATTTTCCCATAAAGAGATTGTGATGTTCCATAATGATGTTCGTTTACCAGAGGGTAATGGATATATCCAACTTATAATGAGATATAAAAATGGGAGATAACCCACAATGGGACATAAAGTGGAGGCTAGTGGATGATAGTGGGGTATACCCAAAAATAAGTGAGGCCTCCAAACGATAGCTAACTTGACACAAATAACTTGGTTAATTTTATGGTTTATGGGAGATATAAGTGTAGTATTCATGGGGGTTATGAATCAACTGGAAACTGCCTCACCTTCTAATGACCATATCGTGACCCACAGTTGCCTGGCAATGAACATATAATGAGGCAATGGAGAGTAGTGGGATAGTCATGAGATAATGGATTAACGATGGTTTACTTGGAGGATTGCCCCACTTATTGACCCATTGTTTGGGAATGTCTTAGATCTTTGGTAAATACCTGAAATGATTGGAGACCCATGATCAAAATCCCAGTGGCTTGAACCTGGACCGATATCTAAATTTTATCCACTTCTATTAATATGTAAAATCCCGAATCTATAAATTTAGGCGCTTATATTCAGAACTTCCAGTGCCTATTTGGGTATCATCAAAATTCCATATTGGAGTTTCAAACCGTTTTCATCAATGCACCCGGAATCAACACAAGATATCGTGCATTGGAGTACAGAGTTGGCTGATGTTTAGCCTCGTTAGGGATCTTCTTTGATTTTTTTGAAAGGAGTCAAGACCAATCAACCGGGCATTGGTATCCAAATGGGGTTCCACTATACGACCAGACCTTGGTCAACAGCTGTTCACAGCAGTTGAGTCACAAGGATCATCGCTGAAACGTATAGATTATTGCCACCTTCAAATTGGGCGAGTTGTAACAAGGACCCCAGATTCATAACCCCGGATGATTCATGAGGCTGTCCCCAGAAAGTGATAGATTGCTGTCAGCAGCTGGTACCCAAGAAAAGTCACAGTGCAATGGGGGAGTAGTACATACCCAGCTAGGGGTTGCATAATCTTTGCAGAGTAATTATCAAGCGGGTGATGCCATGGTGGGCCGCAAGATCTTAATATGGATTTGTCTGAGAATAGGGTATATCCCCAATCATAGCCATTTAATAGGGATAATGATCATTAACCATTGGGTTTAGGGGTACCCTATTTTCAGACACACCCATATCTCTAAACCTGGCCATATCAACACCCAGTCATGAGAACCTTTCGTTGTTGCCAAGAGAGGCCATGATTTTTCATCCCAGCTGCTACCTGCACCCAGTTTTTACCCCAAATGCGTAGCGAAGGGTTCTTGTTTTCGAGGTAGCGGGTTGCATTGCTGGGTAAACCTTAGTGTTTATTTGACGGATGGCATTGTCATTGCCATAGAGGAATTTCATGAATATCCCTGCCGGGTATCAAAGGTTATTCACCTTAACAAAACACTACGGATCAAATCCACAAACGTGGTGGGTACGATTGATGGTCTTCGCCTAGATGCAAATACCGACTGACAGGTCTTTGTCAAATGCTGTCGAGCCATATGATGAAAATTTGGGTTAGTCTGAAGAATGGTGTACCCCTAAATCTGAAGAATGTTTATTTAGGACTATGCTAACCGTTTTCAAGGAAATCCATGTGATGATTTTGGTAAATCTCCAAGTGTTTGTTACTGATGAATCTGATGAGCCGAGAATTAGGGTATCCCAAAGTCCAGTGGTTTATCATCATGTTCCCATTGAGTGTCGAACATGTCTTGTATTGCTAGTATATCCGACAGTTGGGTTATCAAAGCTCATTTGTTGATGGCTACATACCTATCCGAGGTTGAGCCAAAGCGTATTCCATTAATATCGACTGTTTATTGCAGGAAACAGACAAAGTTAAACAGACTAGAGCAAATGATTAGAGCTAATGATGGGTACAGTTCATATGAAGCAATTAAAGTCAAACAATCTCGAAGAATATTGATCCATTTCAAGTGTGTGGCAGGGGTAAATCCCAAATAGATCACTGAGAATCCCCATCAAGTGTTACTTATATCCCATATTTTCCCCATAATACCCATGCCCATGCCCCAATGTTAGTTCAATATTGCCCGTTAATTCATATTCCCGTTGCTTTTTGGTGGCTGTTGGTGAAATTTCTTGGTTATGTCAGGTTATATCCTATAAAATATCCGATTTGACACCCCCATAACTTTCCATTTAATGGTGGTAATTCATGTTTATGGAGGTAGAATTGGATATAGCCAAATCAGTTCTATCATTTATGAGGATGTATCTCCTACGCTTTTTTGGGGGGGTCCATCATTCCTGGGTGAGGTAAAGACCTGGCCAAGAAGCTTGGTTCAGCATCTGAAGGCAAGGCATCTGACGGAGCCATGGGGCAGGGAATGGGATGGAGGTACCCTCTGGTGTCACCAAGCAAGGCGGAAATCCAAACGGAGGTGGGTCTTCCATTGCCATGGTTGAATACCAGAGGTACCTAGATTAGAGGTACTGACCTATATTTATAGGTCTATGTAAGGCCTATATAAGGGCAGATCTCCACAAAATATGGCTTCATATGGTACTATAGATCCACTTTAGGGTCCATAAAATCCCATTAAAACTGAGGAAGTTTGGGGGGTTGATCCCCCTTACCATCATGTATCTCCTAGCTTCGAACAGATCCATGGAACTGGATTTTTTTTGAACATCGTTTCTGAATCAGTGGATGGGTAGCTCAATCATGGGATGGCAAGAGTGGAGGATATAAGATATGAGCGACAAGTGCGGATTATTAATGATATAATGAAAAAATTATACAGATTCCTACATAAACCTTGGATGGGTAGTTGCATCCTAAATCATCTCTGATATAAATGAGAACGCATGCGAACAAACTTCAAAAGAAATGCAGCATAGCTGAGACCGGCCATGTTTGGTGAAGCATCTGACCCTTTGGCCGAATACCTAAGGTGAACATAGTGAAATGAAGAGAAACTAGTTACCCTCTGGTTATGACTAACATAGCCATGGAAAATCCCCGAACTAAATGGAGGTTTATAGCTGGGAAAATCATCCCAAATTAGCAATTATTCAATGAACATAGTAAGAGTTGTTTCAGATAAGATCCTTACACATCACATACCCCAACCAGTTTGACCCTCGCCCGGCGCAGATATTGCCGCTGTGGATTGGGACAGCTTTCCTTCGGGCGATCCGAATATTCGATTTCGTTGGCAAGATGTGCAAGGTTGGAATCGGCTGGGAACATCAGGAATCCAAAAAAGGAACCGGAAAAACATGGATCTGAATTGATATTGGATCCAAGTGCATCTAAATGATGGTTCCAATCCATGGGGGTACCCCTAAATCATGCATGTTCAATCCGAATTTTCCATGAAATAAACTAACCGTTTTGGGGTACCCTCATTTATGGAAACCTTCAAATGGACATTGGTTGGGGATTTTCTCCAGGTTTGATTAGCGGACAGGACCGTCACGAAAGCCTGGGTGGAAAAGATGTGTCCAAGACTGGTTTCGAGCAGCCTGTTGCCGATATATCATTGCAGATATCCTGCTTATTTACACATAAGTGGCTTATAACCACACTCGGTGACAACTTACAAGCTGGAGCATCCAAGTACAGCCAGCAGATGCATAGTTCGACTGTGGTTGCCACAGCTGCCAATTCACAAGATATTCAATGTGCATTTTTTTGCCACAAATTGGGAACATGCAATTGCGAAGGATTCATGTTTTTGAAGCAGTTGTCTCAGATTAGCCATGATATTCGTTGACTTGACGTACTATACTTGACAGCTTCAAAGCAAGGAGAGAAGTTAGGCTGGTAAAGATGGCATTGTCGAAACACCCCACGTACCAGTGAAACGTACCAGTGAAACGTACCAGTGAACAACGGTGTAAATGCAAATGTAACATCATGTGATTACGGTCATATGTCTTAGTATGTGTATATATATATGTATATATATATATATATTGTTATCGTATGTTGTAGCATGTTATATTATGCTGGCACTTATCATTGCTGGTGTAATTTCAAGGGAAATTGGAACACGTTGTACACATTTTCAAAAAGATCAGAGGGTTGTAGCTGAATTTTCGAGGATTTAGCTTCGCGCAGATTGCAAGGACCCAAACTGTCGCAGGTCAACACGTTGTTTTCCTCTTCGACACGGTGGATAGGCGCCCTAGTGAGCTGCGACGGAGTTCTTGTGAGTGAACAGAAGTTCTGGGTAAATTATGTTGCGACCTCACTGCGACCCCACTGGAACAATGAGAATGGTTAGTCAGAGGAATTATCAAGCAAGAATTATCCCAATATAGCCTTGTTTCAGGTTTGCCCGGATATATTTATCTAGGGTATAGAAGGCCTATAATTGGTGAAGACTGGTGATAACTAACGGACTGATATGAACTTCGAAATGCTTTTGTTGTTCCATTTCTATTTGGGAAGTGTTGAAGGGGTTGCAACACCACCGAAACCAGCTTGCCATCCATGAACTTTTGCATCTCTGGCTAGATGCGAGAGGCGAACAGGGACACCATAAGCCTACCATGACTGGGGATCGGACTCCCACCCAGAAAAATGGTGATTTCATATCGAGATGGTTATGGCTTTGGGCTTGCCACAGTCGTATATTTTTTGGATCCATCAGGATGGGGTTAATGTGATTTAATGGGATAGTGATGGAATAATGATCTTTTGGAATAAAAGCAGACGCAAGTACTAAACCCAAAACCATCAAGGCATATAAACCAATATCAACCAATATCAACCAATAACACCAATATCAACCCCCTGTTTGGGGAGGAACCACGAAGTTCTGGTTTTTCAGGTCGAAACTCTTCGAGCAGCTGGCGTTGCTGCAACAGCTGCAGGGTTTTCCCTTGCGCCTTGGATGAGCAATGTTCAGTTGACCCCTGTTGGTTGATTATTATAGTAATTTAATAGAGGTTTACCCTCCGGTAATCAAACCTGACAATAGGAAATCCCCTATAAATGGAGGTTTTAATGGGAAAATAATCCATAAATAGAGGATTTTCCATTGCCATGTTTGATTGCCAGAGGGTAAACATGAAAATATTGGGATATAAGTGGATAAAACTGATAAATGATGATTGGTTGATGATTAGTTGGGGGATTACCCTCTGATAAACATACAAAAGATCATGGAAGATCACCATTTTTTCGCAACATCAATTGCCAGAGGGTATACTACCCTTCATATATTTGGGATTCTAAGAATCCAAGAGGGGAATCCCCTTCTGAACCAACCAGTGCCAGAGGGATTTTGAAGAATGCTCAGATGGTTTATTGATGGATGGAAGAAATCTTGCACCAGTTGGTAGATGAGCAAAATTTTAATGGAATCCGACGATTTTTTGTGTTTCATAGATACCCATAGTTACAAACTGATGATTCGGATTTTGTCCATCCACTTTGTGTATTGCCTATACGTAGGTTGTAGAGGATTCCCCTCTTTGTCCTCTCCTCAATCAGCAAGATTGTCTTCAAAATGTTAAGCGGAGTAGTTGTGTCTTTACCCGTTTGGTACCCATGTTGGTTCAATGAAACATGGGCGATATCATAATTCACCATATGGGGATTGATCCATACCCATAGTTTACTCGTTATCATTACCACTGCTGTGATATTTTCCTATTTCAGTCTGATATTTCAGAGATAGCCGAAGAACCATACTTCCTCAGGTAAGGGGTTTCGCCACCCAAAATGATTCACGTTGTATGGGGTTTAGTCGGTGTTGTTGTATCCCAACTTCTGGTGGTTAGAATCCCATGGTGCCCAGGCCAGATTCGGACGACAGTCCGCGAAAGTGGAAGACCTATGCACAGGCCCGGACGATCAAACCTGCATGTCGTTGCCGTAGCGGGTGGCTTGTTCCTGTGGGGTATGATGCATCACATAGAATGGACATGGTGATCAAAGTGCATGTAAGTGACTTACATGAATACAATACATCATGTTCGAAAAAAACTGTATGTGCAAGGGGCTACCCAGCCCAAAATCCAACCTCCAATCAGCAAGCTCGCGAGCCATCACCAGCCATCACCAGCCATCACCAGCCATCACCAGCCCCCGGACAATAAAGTTGAAACTATGATGATATTCAGGGAAAATCTGTCAAATGATGAAGTCACTGAAACAACCAGTGAGTGGGTTGATACTTCTTTGATGTTCCAAACCGGTACGACATAGCATAAGCCCACATGGTTTAGCTCTCTTCTTACTAGTTGTGGAATTATCTACTTCAGGCCACATACCCGCCTTCGGGTTCCAACTTTGACACTGCAAATATCTCCAATCTCGGTTTGATCTTCATGACATTCAAACCAAGCAAGGCATCATAAGATCCAATCTTTGTTGTTAATCATTCATGAAACAATGCTATAAAATGCTATAGACTTATCACCATTTGGATCCAATTGATAAAATCCAACAACCCGCGCCAGGAGGGTCGCTACACCTGGGGTCGAGCATATCGAATCACTGTGGTGCGATCAGCGCTGGGGCGCTGGGTTTTGAAAAACCACTGAAACATCGCTGAACATACATGTTTCACCTCTGAAATCCACTTTCACCACTGTTGTCAGCGGTTTTTAGTAAGGTGGATTGTTGACGGGAACTTTTGATTGGAAAGCTCTGTATTTGATTGTAAAATGGATTTAGTTTGTGTATGTTTTGTGAACATTAAACCAATCAAGTGGCCCAGTGGCCGCGGCGGTTTTCATCGGCCCAGCCCTGCGTTCAGGTGTTGCCATGGTATCGGCCATGTCAAATGGAGCGCACGAGTCGCTGGGAGGCGCCAAAGTTTTGGGCATGTTTTGGCATCCTTGGAGGGTACCCTCTGGTAAACTAACATGGCTATTGAAAATGGCCATTTATAGTGGATTGTTCCATTAAAAATGGTGATTTTCCAGTTCGCTATGTTAGGCAATACCAGAGGGTACATCCTCGGGATCGTATGTGGCTCTCACAACCCATTCATGTTCTGCACATCCAAGCAGGGATTAGCTGCATCCAACTAGCCAGCACAGTGGAAGTCGAAGATCCCCACAAAGTCTTTGTTGGGGTCCACCAACGTGGCAGAGATGTCCTTGTATCTGACTTAATGATTGGTTGGGTTAAACCATCTTAGACCCAAGTCTTGTTCGCACTGTTGATGAACTAAGCAGTTCCCAGCCATTTCCTCAGACTTGTCAGCTTGGCAGGCGCTGGAGGACGGAGCCTGGACCAATGGTGTCGGGGATCTCAGCGGAAGACGCGGAAGACTTTCAGCCGAGCAGTAGAACAAAAGCCCCAAGTGGTTGACTAACCTTAAGGGAATATCATGGGATATCATGGGTTTTTTAGGGTATAGTACAATGGAGTATGGGATATATTATGTAATATCATATAGTCAGTCAAGAATCTGATTTAGGTTTGTTTGTATACTCCCCAACTGGAAAGTTTAATGGGGAGGATGATGATAACGGATCGAATTTGGGGGTGCCGTATTTCTAGACAAAGCCAGTTGGTTGATATTTCTAGGATTCTGGATTCTCCTAACATACTGGGGATGATCAGGCCAGACTGTCGTTCCGGCCACGGGCCTTAAAGCAGCCCTTGCCCTGCAGCCCTTGCCCTTCCCTTTCTGTTGGCAAGGATGCTAATGCTTCTCTTCCGAGTTCAGCCAATGAAGGGCTGAGGGACTGGGGGAGCTAAAGTAGTGTTCACAGCTCTGGGTTCCTTCGTTCTCATCTTTTCTCCAACTGAGTGTCCCGTCGCGAGGTGTGATCGCTGCTCTGATGGCAGCCCTGGGGGAAGCTTTGAAGGTTCGACCTCGACCTGGGACTAGTCACGAATTCGCACACCGAATGGACAAAGTGCAATGTGATGATGTTGAAATGCCTCCAATCCCCGACGCGGGAATGGATGCGAATTTCTGGGAAAGCAGATGGTTTTCATTGAACTCTGCGCTGGAAGTGCAGTGCAATGAATTTGGTAAACTCATAAATATCCCCATTGGGTTGGCTATCTTCCCTTAGTATATCCCCACAATATTCCCATGATGGTTGATTGAATCCCCAATCAAATGGCTATTTTGAGCCATATTAGACCCCATTGTTGCTGGTATGAATAGGTGACTTTCCACAATATCACCACAGAATCACCACTAAGTTCCCGTTACCGGCTAAATACTGCTGCTGGTCTGGCTGATCTCCCATAATATCCCTCTCAGGAGACCAAGAGTAACAATGGGAACTTTATGGTGATGTTATTACATAATCATTCATGAATCATCTCCCACTTTTTTACGGATTCACCCCGCATAAACCCCATTAAAAGCCGGTCCATCGATATAAGTCACATGTCATTAGGATTTATCGTAGATGTATCAATAAGCATTGAAATTGTTAAACCTTGCTCGTTTATAGACTGGTAGATGTACATGCACTTGTAGTAACCCCTATGTGCCACCAGGATGTTAGTTCAATGATATTTACTTCATATTTGGGTTTCCCCCTTTTCAGCATCTGTTTGCGGATTGCTAGTTGTATTGTTAATAATCTCCATGAAATTCCACTATCCCATTGCATTCCCATCACTATCCTTAGATAATCCCATCATGAGACCTCTGTAATCACCGTTCTATTGCACAACTCATATTTCCCCAGGGTTTACTGTAGATATAACATGCACAACTAATGATTAATAGAACTGACTGTATTTCCATAAGGCTTAAATATGACTAATTAACTAATCGTAGTATACAGTGTAACTTACATTTCCCCACAACTAGTGGTTTCAACTCATATAACTAGTCCCATGTCTACACTTAAACCACTACTCATGCCATATATCATAGTAATTCTAGGCTTAATAATCCCTCCTTAAACCTCTCTGGTCATCTAATCACCACCAGCCGGGCCTCTAAGGCTCCCGAGGGCCGTTGGTTGGACATCCCCTTCGCCCAAAGTCTGGCAGCACTGCTGGCGGCACCAGCGCCCAAGCCGCCCGGCCAGGGGCCTGCACTGGCGTCGCTGGGCGGCAAAGATGGAGTGGGGCTTCTAACCGGATCCTGGAAGATGAAATACATTGTGCATGTACATGTATATATCTGCTGAGATAGATACTTCATATACTTATATTGCTATTATTGATTGTAAAATAAATAGATAAATAAATAAACAAACAAAATAGAATTATAGTAGTATGGTATATAATTACATGTTAATGTATTTATGTTATAGATGGATGGATCGCTCCAGGTTCGACTCACGGCCACTGGAGCCTCTGTGGCGTCCCCCCGTGACATTGTTCTTCGTGGAACTCCACGAGGTGCGCGGTGGACGGAACTCCACGGGCTGAAGGAGGCAACAAAAATGAGGTTTTTCTGGTGTTTTATAGAATTTTTCAGGGTTTTATAGGGTTTTATGGGATTTGAATAGTGATTTAATGGATTCAACGGGATATACCATTGGTAATCAAACATGGCAATGGAAAATCCCTTACAAATGGAGGTTTACAGCTGGAAAAATCAACTATAGATGGTGTGTTGTCCAGCACGCCATGTTTGATTACCAAAGGGTCACCAACAGAAATGGTGTTTTGATGGGCAAAAAGTTGGAATGTTGAGCAAGCGTAGATGTTTTACCATCAAAAATTACTATTTTGAGCCGTAAAAACAGGGATGTTGCGTACAAATAGATGTTTTACACTCACAAAAGTATTGAAATTAAACAACAAAATGATGCAATGCTAGTCACTGTCCCCTATTGATAGTCGGTCAACTATGGCCACCGAATCCTTTTATTGATGCTTAAAGCAACCAATTCAGGAGACCTGGTGAAAGGTACTAAGAGCAATGAAAACATGGATATTCTTAAGCATTGTGATGAACCAAAATTGGAGTACAGTTGGGTTAGTTAAAGCCATCATTTTATGAGGATGTTTTTTAAGATACACTGGGGGTATAACCAACACTATGGCCAGTTTGGCAGACACTGGGTCAACCGAATGGTGAAGATATCCCTTTGGTAACAGGGGGAGTTTTCCGTGTTTTCGAATGGTGGTTCATGGGACTGTTTTGGGGTTCCAATGGGTGATGTAGGGCTGCAGGGATATGTGGATAAGGGCGAAACCTGAGCACTCTAATTATAAACAACATTCGTTCCACCGCCCATTTTCTCTGGTGGTTCCATTGCCAAGTTCGTAGTTTAGGATAACTCAAGAATGTTGCCTAACGTTTGTTTATCTCCAAATATTGACAGTTTGCATGGGTACAAGTCAATGTGAGAATACTTCAGCCAGAAATTGGGTTCCCAACAGGTTTCCATTGCTCACATATATATATATATAGCAATATTTGATGTGTGTATCCATTTGCACTCCTTGCAAATATCCTCATGTTAGGTTCAAATTCCAAGGACTATTGAGTACTCTATTTCTTGAAGAAAGTCTGTCTTGTTTAGCAAAATTCAGTGGTCTGTTGATCCACATCTTGGTTTTTGATCGGTGGCGCCCTGCCGACACCCTGAAGTTTTCGAATATGGAGGCTTCAAAAAAAATAGCGATATCCCCAAATCCATCCAAAGTTGAAGAGATGTTAGTATTGAATCATCTCAAAATCCGCATGTTGGCATCGACGTTGGGAAATCTCCGATGGGATGGCAAGTCAGAAAGCTATATCCGCGGGGGATCATGGTGAATTTGTAAATGGCTTAGCCTCTGGTCAACCATCCTAACTATGGAAACTCACCAGTTGTTAAAGCCATCTAATGGCCATGTGAAAAATAGCTATATCTTAGTTTACCAGGTTATGATGGGAGAATGGGTGAATCTTGGATTTGCTGAGTCGATGATGTTGAATATGTTCCACTACTTGGGGAATCGATGAAGGGAATGTCTTGGATTTTTTGGGGGGATTCCTTGAGCAAATCCAAGGAAAGGTTTTAGATGAGTACGAGATATACCCTCTGGTTATGACTAACAGTTCGCCATGGAAAACCACCATCTTTAATAGGTAAATCACTATGTTTCCATTTTCCATTTCTATGTTAAATAACCATAGGGTAAGTGATATAAGCAGCCAAATGAAACTGAGTTGGTTCATATTTTATTTGTCATCGTTGGGATAATGCTGGGATGCTGGGATATACTGGGAGATGTAAGCAACAGTATGACTGTCCAAAATCTGGGTAACCTGGGTAGCCTTCAGGCATCAACTTGGCATTTTTGGGGATACCACTTTTTGAGACGTGGCCAGTGGATTCATTGATTGGTTAGATCTCTTCCAAAGGATTCTTCAAAGTTATTGTTCACCTTCAGGCCCCCCACTGGAGTGGGATGATGATTCTTGGGGAAGATGGAAAGGAGGGGGAGACCAGTCCGGAAGCTTCACACCAGTCATGATTTGACTCTCCAGGCTTGGTCGTCCCAAGCGTTGATGCACCACATGCTGCCGATCCCTGCGGCGGGACCGGGCTACTATGAAGTGGACCTTCGGGAGTACCCGTCCTTGTGAGCCATGTTCTGCAACGTCGAGTTGCAGCTTCAGGAGCTTACTGCATGCTGGATGCCACCAACAAGGCGCTCAATGCTGGTGATTTTTAGATCATCAAGCAGCTGCATTTGTTGAGGCGGCGACAGGAACAAGATTTTGACAAACTTGCTGGAGAAAATGGCGAAGTTTGTTCACGGAGCTCAAGATTCAGAGGAGACCCAGGCAGATCACACTTCGCAGCAGGAGGCCACATGGGAAGTTCCGTGAACTCGGAGTATCTTCATTGAGAAAGATGGTGATTCGAATCAATAAATTTTGTGCCAATAGATCCTCCTAGACATGGCTCAATATATGGCTCAATTGTCAGAGACCCCCAAATGTCCCATAGTGTTGGTTCCCACAATATCCCATTATGGTGGCTTCATTCTCATCCCATTGGTGGCCTGTTCCGGATGGGTTTATTTGAAGATAGGTTTATCATCTTCCCC
Organism: Symbiodinium sp. clade C Y103; assembly: GCA_003297045.1. Classification (NCBI taxonomy): domain Eukaryota; class Dinophyceae; order Suessiales; family Symbiodiniaceae; genus Cladocopium; species Cladocopium sp. clade C. The sequence goes on from BGPT01001296.1 coordinate 68,236, forward strand.
CATAAACTGGCCATGGGTATATAGTATACTTCATTTTCAGAGGCACCTCAAATATCATATTGGTGTGTACTTATATCACTTATATCCCATAGAATATCCCCAGAAGTTTTCCCTATTGAGGTTCATTGCATCCCATAGAATATCCACATTGTCTCAATAGTTTATCCCCAGATATACAAGTTATATCCTCGTAAATCACCAAGTGTTGAGATTGCCATAGAATCCCATGAAATCCTCTGGAAAAAGTGTGCTAGCATGAAATTAAAGGACCGGATAACCCCACAAGTCAACTCCTTCCAAGAAGCACCAAACAGATGTGAAAATGAGATGGTAAAGGCAGGAAAGAGAAAGGACATGGTGGAAGAAAAATTGTGTTCAAGAACTTGAGTGTGACAGTGCTGTGTGTGACAGAGTTGTGTGTCAAAGAGTTGTGTGTGACAGAGTTGTGCGTGACAAGGTTGTGTGTGACAGAGTTGTGTGTGAAAGTGCTGTGGGTGACCAGGTTGTGTGTCAAAGAGTTGTGTGTGACAAGGTTGTGTGTGAAAGAGTTGTGTGTGAAAGTGCTGTGCGTGACCAGGTTGTGTGTCAAAGAG
>BGPT01001296.1:68859-155643 GCA_003297045.1 Symbiodinium sp. clade C Y103
GTAAAAGTGCTGTGTGTGACCAGGTTGTGTGTCAAAGAGTTGTGTGTGACAAGGTTGTGTGTGAAAGAGTTGTGTGTGAAAGTGCTGTGTGTGTGTGTGTGACAAAGTTGTGTGTGAAAGAGTTGTGTGTAAAAGTGCTGTGTGTGACAAAGTTGTGTGTAAGTTGTATGTGGAAGTGCTCTGTGTGAAAGACTTGTGTGTGTGTGACAATCAGTCAAAGAGTTGTGTGTGAAAGTGCTGTGAGTGTGACCAGGATGTGTGTCAAAGAGTTGTGTGTGACAAGGTTGTGTGTGAAAGAGTTCAGTGTGACAAGGTTGTGTGTGAAAGAGTTGTGTCTGAAAGTGCTGTGTGTGACCAGGTTGTGTGTCAAAGAGGTGTGTGTGACAAGGTTGTGTGTGTGTGTGAGTGTGTGAAAATGTTGTGTGTGAGTGCCACACCTGCCACACAAAACGACGGCAGATGTCACCGAGTGCCAGGCCCGCCACACAAAACGAAGGCAGATGTCGCCAAGTGCCACGCCTGGCACGCAAAAGAGGCGCGGCGTCACAGGGCCCCAGCGGCGACCAAATCCGCCACCAGAGCCAGCCCAGTGCCGTAAGTGCCACGCCTGCCACGCAAAGTGAAGGCAGATGTCACCAAGTGCCACGCCTGCCACACAAAACGAAGGCAGATGTCGCCAAGTGCCACGCCTGCCACGCAAAAGAGGCGCGGCGTNCAGAGCCAGCCCAGTGCCGTAAGTGCCACGCCTGCCACACAAAGTGAAGGCAGATGTCACCGAGCGCCACGCCTGCCACACAAAACGAAGGCAGATGTCACCAAGTGCCACGCCTGCCACGCAAAAGAGGCGCGGCGTCACAGGGCCCCAGCCGCGACCAAATGTGCCACCAGAGCCAGCCCAATGCCGTAAGTGCCACGCCTGCCACACAAAGTGAAGGNAGAGGCGCGGCGTCACAGGGCCCCAGCCGCGACCAAATGTGCCACCAGAGCCAGCCCAATGCCGTAAGTGCCACGCCTGCCACACAAAGTGAAGGCAGAGAGAGTTGTGTGTGACAATGTTGTGTGTGACAATGTTGTGTGTGAAAGAGTTGCGTGTGAGAGAGGAGGCACGCGGGAGGAGGAGGAAGAGGCGGGAGGTGCAAAGCAAAAAACAAGAACCCCACACAATGTTGTGGGGAAAAAAACATGAAATCCCATCAAAATCCATGAAAACCTTGATTAAGCCCCATAAAATCCCATCAAAAGTCCCATTCAATATCGCTAAATTCGATGAAATTCCATTCATCCCATGGAACCCCATTAAAAATGCCATTAAATCCCATTAAACTTCATCAAATATCCCATCAAAAATCCCATGAAAACCTCTATTTATAGGGGATTTCCATGGATTTCCCAAGATATTCCTATGAGTTTTCTCAGTAAATTGGTTCTCCCCATGATTTTTCAGGAAGCGCCGGTGCGCTCGGCCGTCTCGGGCAGCGCGGTGTCCGTCCGCATGGAACGCTTCGTGCCGTTCCTTGGTGAGTCTGACTTGGGGTTTGACCATAACCATATAATTATTGGTGGTAAACGGATTATATCCTCTGGTAATCAAACATGTCAATGGAAAATCCAGCATTTCAAGGGGATGTTCCCAGCTAAAAACCTCCATTCAGTGCGGGGATTTCCCAGTTAGCCACGTGGCTGATTACTGGAAGGTAATAGTGATCTTATGGGATTTCATGGCAAATACTGCGGATGGGTGGAAATGACATGAGCATTGGCTGCTAAAAGCCCTGTTGGTTGATGACTAGTTGGGGGATTGGGGGATTATACTCTTACATTAGGGATGAAATAATAATCCAATGGGGGAAATTCTATAAACCAACCAGTACTGTGGAGTTGTTTCAAATTACCCTGGTTGATTGGTTACTGGGACTGATACTAGCTAATTTACTGGGGACTATGATAAGCCATAGGATTGGGAAACCTAGATTTCATGAGAGTGGTATTTTTAATGGCTCTTTTCATACTGTGGATAGTTGTGAAATCCTGCACCAGTTGGTGACTAGTGGTAACTATGAAACACTGTAGATAATGGGACTATCATGGGATAAACCTATATAATGGGATAAACCATTATCATGGGATAAACCACAACTTGGCGAACTGTTGGGTTTATGGGAAATCTAATGAACTAGTTGATGGGGGTTACAAACCAACCAACATAACATAGCTGGAGGGAGGCCCACCTTACTGTTGATTATTGATGTTATCCAGATTTGATTGTTCACCATGAAAATGAGAATATAGTTGATAAATGATGCTAAGTTCATGGTGGTGCCCCTCTACTTGGAAGATTCATCCCGGTTCGCAAGTGGGAAGAGCATATTATAATCTACCTTCAGACTCCAAGTACCCCAAAAAAGGTAGAAGTCCTAAAATCATGGGGTAAACCACCATTTGTATGGGTACTTGAAGGGTCGAGTCTAGGTAGTTATATGTCTGGAATGTTCCCAAAGAGGATGATTCAACATGCTCTATTTTTCGCATGCGGAATGAGGTCAAATTCATGGCAAGCATTTCAAACAGCAAAGAACTGGGAAGGTAACAAGAACGACATAGCAAAATCTTGGTGAGAAATCCCGCATCCAAAATCTCTGGCACCAAATGGTTTTCAAGGCCCAGGCCCAGGCTTAAAGGTGTCCCTCCTTCACCGACGCCAGGTTCTTCTTGTCGAAGTTTGGAGATCAAAAGTCGGAAAGTTCAGTTCTATCGAACAGAAGGGTATACCCCAAGATATGGCAAGTTTGAATGGGGAAGATGATGATCAGCCGATAGGTTTTTGGGGTACCCCTATGTTCAAACAAACGCCTATGATTTCAAGGTAAACAATAAAAAACATATGTTTGGGGATCTAGAAACCCCTGTCAACCTTCAATCTTGGTTGTGATCAGTCCTTTGATAAACCCTCCAACTAATCTGGAAGTAGAAAATCCACAGTTTTGATGGGGTTTTCCCTGGCTACCTTGACAGCATCGATAGCTCCCAGAACTACGGACCTTAAAGAGGAAACCAACGAGGTTCGTGAATCTACCATTCTTGGACAGACGCTGGTTGGTTGTTGTTTAGTTTCTGATGTTTCTTACCCTCCGGTAAACTAACAGGTTGCTATTGAAGCCATGGCCATAGAAATAGCGGATTTTCATGGATTTTCCCATTGAAAATGGTGATTTTCCATAGTTATGTCAGTTTACCAGAGGGTATGTTTGTTGGCAACTTCCATAGCAGATGTTTTTCGATCTGAACGATGGCCTGGTGCCGTCTGCCTTCGACTGTTTCGCAGGTGAATGGGATGGTTTTTCGGGGAAACCTACCCCCCAATGTGTGTTGTGTCATGGAAGCCATTGTGTTTCGCCAGGGTTTGGTAAATGTCCTCATTCGGGGTGCTCTAAAAACATATGGTTTTTGAAGATGTTGCCCTCATCAAATGGGTGGTATCTAAATGGTACAGCTAGGAATCCACTCGGTTTTTCCATCCATGCTGCGACTGAGGAGTTATCCAGGCAGATCCCAGCTGTTTGTCCTGTTTCCCGACCACGGTGCCTACCTTCGCTACTTCGCGAACGTCAAGGCAGGGGTGTCCAGTATCACCTGGGGCTGGGGTGAATCGTCCGGAGAGGTGCTTGGCAGTCTCTTGAAAAAGATGGAAAAGTAATGAAAAGTAGATAATCATCAAAATGATTGGGCATCAATTTTCTATTTTGGGGACCCCTATCAATCGTTCCATTTTTGGGATGATGCGTTACAATCCAGCATAGGTTGAATCATTCGAGGCTCACCTGTTTTCGGGCCTTGGCAAACAGACATAGTGAAGCACAAGATGAGTGAAGACCCCAATCCTTTTCTTCCCAACAAATGACCGTCAATTGGCGATGTTGCAGCAATTACTCACATTCTTTGCAGATTTAGCAACTTCACATGTATAGAAAAGTCGTTGTCTAGAATGTTGCAGATGATATGTGCCTGAGACTTTCCAGGCGGGCTAACTTTTCCATCTATGCTAGACCCAGGTACGCTCCCTCACCGTCTTTGCATGCGCCTCCCAAATAGTAAGTCGACGGCGACATAGTCACTACACCTCCAACTATCCCAACTCGACAAGCAGATGGATTTTCCCACCAGTCCTTGGTCATTGAATCCACCATTTTTCCGGGCTAAGAACCCCTCAACCTGGACTTCTGAGTCATCCTCCAGGAGGTCTTGCGATTGGAGGATGATCATATCCTCTACATCAACAAGATCAGGGTGGCTGGACTAAATCACCGGGAAATGTCGAGCAGGTGGGTTTTAAGTGTTGGCCACTTTTGTGTATCTCCTAGTCAGTTGGACTCACATTGGTCGATTTTTAGTACTGAATTTGGTCAAGTTTCAGTACTCAAATTGGTCGGCTTTGGTACTTCAATTTCTCATACTAGCACAAGATTTGACATTGTTTGTACTGAACCATGCAACTTTGAGGGACTCAAATGGCTTTGAGCCATATCCAAGTTGTCGTTTATTAGACCTCATATTGGTGGGTTCAACCGTCATGTTTGTTGATTTATCCCAAAAATCTCACACGCGTGGCTTTCCGTCCAGCTTAGTTTGGGGTGCCCCAAACACCAACGAGTTGCTCCTCTGAGGAGAAAAAATCCATTCCCTCTAAACGAGGTTCTGACTTGGTTCACAGGTGGGAGATAAGATCAAGCAGGAGCAGAAGTTGTACTACCAGAAGCCTTCAGGCGGATGGAAGTTGGGTGAGTTGCTGACGTAAAAGGACGTGAAACCATAGGTCTGGTTGGATTATGGTAACCTCACTGTGACGTCACTGGAATAATTGTTGGTAAGGGGAATTATCCAAACATGTAATTTGCCTAGATAGGTGCAATTTACCCTCTGTGGGTCTCCATTTGCAAATTATTGTCACACTGACTAACTTCCCAGGCAGCTGTGTTTGTTTATCAGAGAGTGCCTCAAGCCCGTTGCTGGTCACTGGTCATTCGTTGGATCCATTCATCCTCATATTTTTATGGATGTGCTTGTTGATATCCCAAAATCCATCGAAATCAAACATCGGTGAAGTCATCATCCGCCTTGGTAGGTGAATTCCTGGCATCTTCCCCTGTAGCAACCATCAGAGTAGAGAAAGAAGTGACTGTTGGATCGTGTTCCCCATTGACTTCCATTTCCCCGAGCTGCAACAGGGAAACCATCAAAAATCCCACGCCGGAACCCAGAAAGCTTCCCTTGACCTTTTGGGATTCACGGAACAGCTAGTAAGATCTAGCAATTCAAACGCCTTTGCAATGGAACTCGCGGCTTAGTGGCCCATATCTCTTCACGAATTTGGGATCTGTTTATCCTTACCGGGAAAAGTGCTGGCAAGCCACTGAGCCCAAGTGACATGAGTTCACCAGTGAAGTTGCTGTGACGGCAGTTTCCCGTGCGACTGGCTTGGGCCCTCACCATCAACAAAGCCCAGGAACAGACATTGAAACGTGCCTAAGCTTGTTCTTTGCTTCAAGACCTTTGTGCACGTTTTTCTGCGCATTGCCATGCAACAGTTCTTTTCCCATTTGTTTTAAGAGCCATAAGTTTCTTCCACCTGCAAAGATGACCTTCGAGAAAGTCTTGTTGCATCTCGACACCTTCGAAAGCCTGGACGAGGCAATTTGGAATTTCGATCTTTCGAGCTTGACAGTCATCAAGAGGAAGAAGGGCAATTTTCAGAAGTACTACATCAGCCGGATGCTGGTTGGAGGGGTTCTCTTGTACAAGAATCTTTTCTGGCTCGCAAGCTCAGGACAGGTGGCGCAGTTCTTAAGTGAAACCATCATCATCATCGGGCAAGCTGTTGATGCAGTTGTGGCATCCAGCAGCTGGCAAGAACGAGGATCCCAAAATGAGCGGTGGCAAGACACCCTCGTTGGTTGATGATTAGTCCGGGATTTTATTGGAGGATGAGTTTATAGGGAGTGAACCATCAAACATCTAGGAAGATACTTGATACATGATTTTTTGGTTGATGATTTGCTCGGGGTTACGCTATCCTCTATGTATTGGGGATGATCATCATCGATGAGCCTGGGAATCCTATTCTCAACCGACCAGTAGAATGGAATCACAGAGGGTGACAGAGGGGTTCAAACGCAGCTCAAATGGATGAGAAGTCAATTCATAAATGATACCCCGCCCGGTAGTAAGCCGGGGGTTTGTCCTGGAGTACCGGAGTTGCAAGCTGGACGTTGGATGTTGTCCCATTGCTTCATCGACCTAAATGGGAAATCTCGTCGGAATATTTGTTTGTTTTTATGGCCCCCATGGATCACAAATTCAAGATAGTAGTCCTTGGTTAACATGGGTTTGTTTTCAGATGAGTTACCCCAAAATCCAGTGATCTATCATCATTTTCTCAAATAGATTTAGGTGTATCATGGAATACCACGTATTTGGACAACCCCAAATGATATTGGTTGGTTACACATATGTTATATCCCATTATCTCCCCATAAAATGGTTGATGGGTTTTACAACCATGACATCCATTGTTGATGGCTAGATATGGGTTAAATTGTTAATACTGTATTTGCGAGCTTCTGAAAGCTGAATCCCATCGTTTTTGGAGGATAAGCCCCCAAACTTTGATGAACAAATTCCCCCCACTTGGCGGATTCCGACAAAAATCGCCGTCTCCAGGTGAAGCCGATGAACGGAGCCACTTTAAACGTGGGCAGCATGTGGCTCGGTGGAAACGCTGGAGAAACACGGAAGTGGCTGAACACATGAGCAGTTGCTGCTAAAGCCCTGTTTATTGATGATTCGTTCAGGATTTCGTGGGTTAATTTATAGATAGAGTATCAAAGATATAGGAAGATCATTGATAAATGATGGTTTTGTAAGATTGGATCGGGGATATACTAGTATACTACCCTTTCTTTCTACATTTTATCATAATCCATGAACAGGTAAGCAACGAGCATTTTATCACCTTGGAAAAGGAGGAATCTAAACATCAAGAATGAGTCGGGAATCCAGAGATAAGCATCAAACATCGGGAAACCAACTGGGGATGGATGAACTTTACCAGCTTAACTAAGATTGGCCATGGTTGGAGAGGTTAGTGGATAGATTTGGGTGCTCTGAAAATTGAGTAAACCTTCCAAATGGCAATTTCAACAGGAAAACTGATTCTTAACAGTGGATTTACATGGATTGAACGGTACGCAAGTTTCACTGTTACCACAAGGTTTTCCTACTCCTAGAATTTGCCTGTTCTCATTGAACGTCGAAAGCCATTCAATTGCGAAAGATCCATAATTGAAGCCCATGCAGTTGACACGCCAAAAACATGCTAGTATATGCCTCCCCCTATCCAGACGTCGTTTTTGCTTCAACATGACCAACCTCCAAAATTGAATCATCAAACTAGAACGAATGTCCAAATTAGTAATATTACTTTGTTTCAGATCTTAAGAATCACCTCATTTCCGGCTCCTAAGCCAGTGCTCACCAACGAATCTCTTCTGGCGTGAGGTCCCTTGCCACTTCCTAACTGGGACCTCCGTCAATTTTTTTTTTGACATCATAAGATAGATTAGGAGATCAAACCAAGTGCAATGTTGATAGTATAGGATGTATAGGTAGTGCATATTTTGATGATGAGATATACCTTCCGGCAATCAAACATGGCACTGAAAAATCCCCCATTTATAGACCATTAAACCCTCCATTTGTACGGGATTTCCCATTGCCATTTTGGTTACCAAAGGGTAACCAGCAATATACATGCAACAGATGCCTGCTGGAATTGTGAGGAGCTGACCAAACATTTCAGCTTGGAAAATTAGTACAATCAAGCCGATGCACTGAATTCGTGAGATTAAATAAACAGATGAATATGTAATCGGAATGTCAGAGAATGGATTTAATTCTCATTTGGCAAGCCCCAAAAATACTAAAACATTCTTCTAAAAAATTGTAGCAAATTGAACAGTTTCTGAATCGTTTTAGGGGGTTACTACAAGTGAAATTACTTATTCATTCAGTTCATTACCTGCAATCGCCAGGTGTTGATCGTCGATGACTTCACCAACTCTGGCAGCACTTTGTTCGGCGCGGTGAGTCTGGTACGTCGCTCGGAAGCGGTGATTCCCGGGTGGCAATCCCGGTGGGGTATCGGGATCCGAAAAATGCCAAGCTCCAAAGCCATGGTTTATCCCCTGATGAACATAAAAACAGCCGCGATTTCTGATGGATTATTCAAAAAAAAATAGTGGTGGTGTAGGTTTTGGTGCATCCCCCATGTGGGGTGTGTCCCAAAAATTGTAATTAAGTGATTTGCACTCAATACATGGCCGTGTCAATTGTGAAAGGGAATATTAGAATCGTGTGATTTTGGAGGTCCAAATTTGGAGACAACCCTAAATGGCACGGTGAATGGCATGATTTTTAAGCATGATGTTTAGCCATAGATGGAAGATTGTAGGATAGTACCATGTTTTTTGGCTGCCAGATATGCCGGGTTCGATGGCCAGAGTCACCCAAAGAAAGGTGGAAATTCATATTGTTCTTTGGAGCAATGATGGGCTCAACTGATCGAAGCATACGTTTTGACAGTGGATAAGTAAGTTCAACATGAATATCCTCTTTCAACTGCCTGCTTGAAGTTGCAATCAAGGAATCGTAAGTGCTTAAAGACCCATTATAACTGGGGTAAACCCAATATATGGATATATGTATGGATTATCATATGGTCATGACGACATACTGCTTATTATTACCCACTTGGAAACGGCGATGCACATCCAAGTATACCCCCTTTTCATGCCATGTGGCAGCCATCACTGAGGAAGTTTGTTAAAGAGCGAGGTCGGACAACCGTTGACGGTGACTGGGACGGCACAAAAACGGCGGGCAGGCAGAGGGAACATTTGTCATGGGGAGTCGAGCAATATATGATGGATATTCATGGAATCTGATCTGGGTCAGCCAATTGAATGGATAGGGATTTCACCATCATAGGGGGTTGACCATCAAAATCTGGGGAGATAACCCTGAGAAATGGGGTAAACCGACTGGAGAAGGATACAGTTGAATACATTTCTTCCATACATGGGGATACTCTATGATACTCTGCAGTCATCAAACGTGGGAATTGGAAATCCCCGCACTAAATGGAAGTTGTATGAAATGGAACACTCATCGAAGTAAATGGTGGATTTTCCTGTGCCATGTTTGATGACCAGAGGGTATACACTATCACTAACAAAGATTCGCCGTAATGGGTAGGGTTTCATAATATACAATTTTTGTTTGCCGGCAGCCGGCCGGCACCGGCCGGCACCGGCCGGCAACCCGCACCGGCCGGCAACCCGCACCGGCTGGCAACGAGCCGGCCAGCGGCCGGCCAGCGGCCGGCCAGCGGCCGGCCACCGGCCGGCAACCGGCCGGCAACCGGCCGGCCAGCGGCCGGCCAGCGACCGGCCACCGGCCGGCACCCTGTCAGCATGCAACGTGAGCCACCCGCCATNCAACCGGCCGGCAACCGGCCGGCCAGCGGCCGGCCAGCGACCGGCCACCGGCCGGCACCCTGTCAGCATGCAACGTGAGCCACCCGCCATGGAAACACGCTATACGGTTTCTTACTCCTATAGGTCAAGTTTGGACTTCGGAGCCGAAGTTTTCCGCCTTTAGCCTTACTGGGTTCATGAATTTTGTGTAGATTGCGGTGCCGACGTTTGCCAAAGGTGATGCGAAGGTGATGTGCAGGGTCTTGCGCATAGGGTTTGGATGCGGTGAAGACTTAAAACCGTCGGGGGATTCCGGAGTAACTCTGCCTCGTACCCAGAAGTTTGCCATCAAACCAGCACTTGCTTTCTGCGGTGCCGCGTGAGGTCACGAGCTGATTTTCATGAGTCTATGTACCACTAGGGTTTGGTGGAGGTTTCATCAAAGATGGAAATGGTTAAATGGTTTTCTGTTTTGCCTTATGTTGCCTTCATAGTTATTTCCCAAAATCCCTTCCCCTGGGACCCCTTATATCCCTATATAATATCCCATTATATTCGGTTACATCGCACTACATCCCAGTATACCCATATAATTTATCCATATCCCATCATATCCCCAGATTATATCCCATTCTATCTCATTATATCCCATACCCCTATACAATCGCTGCTACCTATCCAAGTTTTCTCCATGTATAACCATGAACACCCCAAGCAAATCGCCAGAGGTTCCGCGTCCCGATGCCACCCCCCACAAACAACAATACAGGAAGCGGCCCCCAAAGAATAAGTAAGTTTGGCTCTAGAAAAAACTAACATCAACTGTCGGATTCATGATATATTTATATACCCTCTGGTTATTTAGTATAGCCATAGAAAATCCCCTATAAATGGAGGTTTTAGTGGGAAAAGCATTCAAAATCAGCAAGTTTCCATGGCTATGTTAAATAACCAGAGGGTAGATGATTTGAAAATTTTGGATGGGCTTCCCAACCTAGTTAGAACTGAGGGGTTTCTTCCTATATGGGATTGGACTCCGGCATTTTTCCGCAATATAGTGCCATTTCTCGTGTGCTCCCGACGCTTCTGAACCCCCCAGGAACAAGAACAAAAAGAAGGCCTGGACTGTCTCAGGTTCCAGGAATCAACCACTCCACACTCTCCAGAGATTGAAACTCAACAGGCACTGCCTTTTCGCGCCTTGTAACCTGTAATTCACCTGAAAAAGCTTGGGAGTTGTGGACGTTCATCCCAAGTATGGCAAAAAGGATATACCCTAGGTTATTGACGACTTACAACTACTGGGATGTGCCAAACTCAGCCATCAGTGGGGCATTGAACAAACAAATTGAGATATAATGGGAGATACTGGGGATACAACCAAGAGTATCGGGATGAGTGTGTCTAAATTGGATATCACTCACCCCCCAATTTTGTCACTTAATACCGACGACAACCCAACTTTACGGTTCCCAAGACCCAAAAAATGCTTACCATCTACCAAACAATCACAGGATTGCATGAATTCTGAGTGATATCCCAATTCTTAGCTTTCAAGAATCAGTCTTCTTGTGAATGGATATGGTTCAAAACCCATATGTAACCCATATATCATCCCTTCTTACCCTCGGCCTGGTCAAACCTGGCAATGGAAAATCCCCATTGATTTCGATGGTTTCTTCGTTAAAACCTCCATTGAGTTCCGGGATTTCCCAGATAACGAAGGCTTTCCCCAGTGTTAAAACATCTTGGGTTTTCCTTTTTCTGATGATGATATCATATCAAGTTCTATCCCCATTTCATGATTGTTAGCAAACCCATGTTGATGCGATCAATATATATATATATACATATATATATATATATACATATATATATATATACATATATATATATATACATATATATATATATATACATATATATATATATAAAAAGTGGACAGTTTTTCCTCATCCAAGCGTTCACGCCATTGCAGCTTTACCGGTGTCCATCTTTGTGAGTCACCTAGTGGCCGGCTATCAGGAGCCGAGTCATAGAGCTATGGGGAGCGGAAAGGGATGTCACCATGGAAAGTGGGGGATTCAACCATCAAAGACGTGGATTTCGACAGATTTAAGCATCAACAATAGGGAATTGTAACCCATGAAGAATGGATATGGAACTGAAAATGGGATAGTTATCCTCATTTCATGGCCATTTTGAAGAGAATATGATGATTAACTAGACAAGAACCTGAGTCTTAGTAGGGCATCTAAGACTAGCTGAGAATCGAGGAGCGCCTTGGTATCACAAAACCCTCTAAATGGACCATGTTTGTGGATTCTGGCAGGACCTGAATGTATACGAATGAGATTAGGGGGATCTCAACATTAAGGATCTGTGGAACGAAATTCAGCTTGTGTTCCCACTGTCATCTTTGGTGACAGGAGTCCACAGTGGCGAAGATTCGACAAAAGCTCCATGACCTAGGCAGCGATAAGCCAGGGAGAGATGGTTTGAGATCTCCTGTTTCCGTCAAGTTAAAGGAACCGGCTTCTAGCAGCCAGAGATAACAGCCATACCACTTTAATTGGGGTTGTGTCTTTCCAAATTCTTATTGCACATCATGCTTACCTGTTCCATGCGAGTCGTAAACACATGCAAACACATTTGTGTCAGTTGAATTCGTGCGTTTCTTGCATCCGTAGGTGCTGTGTGCTCCGTCCCTGTAAAATCTTGGTTCCGAACGGAAAATCTGTGTTGGTTGGATCACCACTTGTGTTGCTTTGATTCTTGATAGTTGTTGGAGATTTCATATGATCGCGTTAGATACTAAGACAGAATTTCCCCTATATCTATCTGTGAAGTATTCGATATGAGTATTCAATTTATTCAATGCCATGAAATTCCACCCCTTTACGTTATCCCACTATACTATAGCTGTGACATATCCCGTTGTATCCCATATTCACCATGTCTTTGGGATAAAAATGGCATAACATGGCATAACCCATCTTGATGGGATCCATCCGCAGATCGCATTATCCCACTATACTTAAAATCTACCATTGACCATGTTCCACTATCCTCCATTGTAAAATAGTTATGTATATATATATATAGTTGTTATTCCACATAGTTCCAAAAATTATCCCATTACATCGCATCTTCCATTGTACTCGTATCACATCGTATCGCCATATCTTTGGAGCTTATAATTCTAATTCAGCCACATCTATCCCAGTATCCATAAAATCCTGTTAGATCTTATTAAATCTCTGTTGGTGGTTCAACCTCCATGTCCTTCATGGGATTAATCCATCCCCCAGATCTGAAGGCCCCAGCTGTCGCTTCTACACCACCGACAGCATCCCTTCGACCACGCAACACCTGGCAGATGAGCCACAGGCGAGAAATGACGGGCAAGTCCAAAACGGATGGAAATATGAAGTCATCCCCAAAGGAATACCCCATGTGGGAACTGGGAACCCCCATTATTCCCATTAATTATCAAACACATTGGAATTTGTGGGATAAATGAAAGGTTAATGATTGGGAATTTCACAGATATGGGACTTAACAACAAAATTTGTACCTCAAATTTGACCCCATGCCCAAATTTTATTGGTGAAATTGTTGAACGGGAAAAGAAACATGGACACGTTAATAATGGGTCATTAAATCTTGTTAGTCACAGTCTATGGGTGAATATTGGATGATCAGTCTAGACATTCATCTGTTGCAAGAAATGTAGATATACACAAACATCTAAACCTCTATTTTTCGCATGTTATCTAAGATTGGCCCTGGTAATGACATATATCATTATTCACAAGTAGGGTTACCCTCTGGTGAACTAACATAGCTACTGAAAATGGCCATAGAAATAGTGGATTTTCCCATTAAAAATGGTGATTTTCCATAGCTATGTTAGTTCACAAGTAGGTTACAACCTTTCTAGTTTCGGGTAACTACACCGAACCATACCCCATTGGGTTCTCCCATATGGTGACCGTGACGGGTTGTAAGATGATCCTTCCACGGCTAGGTTATCACCAATGGTTGGATGGTGGATCTATCGGACTAGATCAGATAAAAACTAAACCAACCAACATATTATATCTCGTATTTTGTATATCCATTGGTTGGAGTATATTGATACAATATTGATATATAATATTGATGCAATATTGAACTGTATGGATACAATATCCATTGGTTGATGGATTTGAAATATATTCTATCTTCAATCGTATTTGGGATGATGATCACGAATGACGAGCATGTGCTGTCGTTGAATTGCCAAAGCAAGAAGATGCCACGCCCAATGAGATCCAGCTTCAAGTTGGCACGCCTGTTCGACTGACAGGCCTCACCGAAGTTAGCCTCAACGGACCCACGGGCACAATTGTTACATCCAGAACCCCTGCCAACAGATATGGCATTCGCCTTCCTTGTGGCAGAGGCGTATCAATTCGAGCACAGAACTTGGAGCAAATCTATTTCCCAATGTGTCTGAGGATGGAAGCCTTTCACCTCAGGCTTTGACAGGAGCTCAGCCAGGCTAAGTGGCTGCATTCGGTTTCCTGATGTGTTTAAGATCGTTTGATCATGGGCCCCTCACTGGCGGACGTCCCTATACTAGTCACATGTTGCAGGAATGGGCGCAAGCAATTGTCCCAAACAATTAATTTCCGAAATTCTGATGCAGAACAAATTGCCAATTTGGATGTGGTGCTGACAGTACGTCAATCTTACTGTCTGCATCCCCATGTCTCACATGGGATTAAGTGCAAACCAATATGGTGAGTGGCGCAAGCAAACGCGGGCCCACTTCACTGCCGACAAGGCGCTCACCCGCAAAGTGGCAAAATTACGAGCATATTTTCTCAGATGGGTTGAAACCATCAATCACTTTTGGTGTTTAAATATGGTGTCTCCCCGCTTATAGCTTTGTTATAGGTCATAAAGCCACTTATGGTGGGGAGAAACATACCCATAAAAGGGGTACTTTCTGGTAAACACATACATGATTTTTGAAAATCACCATGTTTAATCATTTTGATAAGTAAATCATCTAAGAATAGACCATCTATACCATAGCCATGTTAGTTCACTGGAGGGAAAATTAAGCCCCTGGTGCCCTGATTTGGCAGGCGGAGGTGCTCTCCATCGCCGACTTCCTTATCAACCACGTAAGATAAAGCGGCGACCTGAGGGTCACCTGGCTGCTGGGATTGGAGATTGAGGATTCAATCCCCCGGAAAAATCGCAGTTCTGCCTGCAACAACTGGATCTTTTACGTGATTGTAGCAAAAAAGGTGAATTGTAATTTAATTGGCCATTCATATTGTCAGAGCTATGTACGCTGGATCAAGACAAGCCCTACTGAAAAAAATCTAAAGTGCCGCAGTGTACCCAAATAATTGGTAATAATTGGGTAGTTCAGATTTAACCATGAAAAATAACATGAAATGTCTACTCATCAGAACTGGAGTCTGACTCCTGAAATCCAAATTTGGAAAAACATTTGAAAAAATATTCAAACCAAAACAGGGAATTTGAGCCCCAAAAATTCGCAGCTCACCAACAACAATTGAGAGACAATCCACAAAACTCTGGTTTTCACCTCCAAAATTCCAGGTTGAACCAACCTAAATGTAGATTTGACCCGCGAGAAAAGGGAAAGGGTTTTAACCTACAAAATTGGAAATGATACAAGCTGCGCATGAGGTACTGTATAGCTACCCTACAATCAGGGTATATAAGGATTGCAGAAATCGAGCAAACAACACTATTTCACTATTTAATTTGTGGTTTGAAAGGTTCCGTCAAACGCATTTTTTGGGGAATGGATGGCTCAACTCCCCCTTTCGCATTGAAGTCATAGTCGTCAAACTCGGGTCATCATCTCGAAATGGGTTTGAACAAACCTATGTATGTAGATCCATGTTTGTAGACAACCCTGTGGTTTCGGGATCTGCATCAAACGCACTGCACGCAACCTTCTCCTGCCATAGGGTCGCACTGCCTCCCAGGTCGCAACAGGTGACAACGTTTGCCTGTGCAAATAGCTTGGTTTGCAACCTTCCTCTAATCAGAGCTTGGAAACTGACCACCAAAAGAAACCCACTGCCACAAACCCAAAGTGGCTTCATGATTGGTACAGTCCTATTTGGGACCATGATTTTGGGGACCTCTAAATTGTGGTTTATTGTAGGATTTGCCACATTCATACTGTTTAGCCTGAAAATTCGAGCCTGATTCAGTAGTCGGCTGCAAGTTTTTTCAGTAGTCGGACTTCGCACCTTCCGTGCGTTTCGCTTCCTCTTGTGGCAGTTGAATCAGGAACACATCCCGCTCCTTCAAATGGGCTTGTCTGAAAATAGTGTACCCGTAAACCCAATGGTGAATCATCCTTTTATCCTGTTCCCAATTAAATGGCTATAATTATTGGTATGCGGTATACCCTGTTTTCAGAAAACCCAAATGTTGAGGGCCAAATGAGCTCAAATGTTTGGTCTTAATCTTTAGAAATGAGTAAGAATTGTCACTTTAGCACCAGCTATATCAATGTTGAGGCTGCGTTAGATTTGCAATTGTGGGCCCAAATCCCAGGAATTCGCCCCAGTTCCATTCTGTTGCCTTGATCACCAGGTGATTTGAGGCCCACTTGTCACAAAAACTTCCCGCAAGTGGTTTCAAGAGATGAGAAAGGTGGGAATTCTGACAGTAGTATCAAATATCTGGGGTCAGTCCATATATTAAAATCCATTAGCTGACTCTTACGGCTATTGGGATAGACTCAACAAATATCCACCATACATCCACACATTTGCCGAGTTCTAAACTCACTTCCCTGAACAAAGGGGGGTCAAATTCCCAGAACGGTCAGACAACATATCCCGAAACATCCTTCGGAAACATGCCCTGCACATCAACACGTTTTTGGGGATAACCCGGATCAGGCAGATTTGTTAGATAATCCTTAGCCGCATATTTCTTGGATACCCCTGAAACCCAGGTTTTGTTACCGAAAAGGCGACACGGATCTGGCGTTGGTCATAGCCTTTGTGAGCCAAGCTCCAAGGGTTTTCCATTGCTTTTTGTGCATAGGAAAATGGGATCATTGAGGGATCCCAATCACAACCTGATGTTCACTGAATCTCAGTCTATTTTTTTTTTAAGAAATTCAAAATGGTGGAAATTTGAAAACCCAATGATTCAATGCTTTGGGTTGGATCCAAGAAGTATTTCAACATGCTGGTTTCCTCCATTCCTGTGGGTGGCATGGCAGGGTTTCCCTCATCCCTCTTCGGAATCACATGTTGCTTCCACTGGTGTTGGCCGGTGGCGGTGCCAATTTGGCAAACAGCTGAATATATCCAACGGTTTGAGTCACCATCACCGAACTATATAGCTGAATATGCCATGATGGGATTAATTGCGATTTAACTGCCAATAAATGGATGTCGATCATGTTGTTGTACCGTGTCTTTATCTGCACTGTGTAATGAACAGCGGGTAGTGGTAACCCCATACGAATATTTTGTAGGAACCCTTTGCAACAAAAAAAGCGTTGCAAGTTGCAAGGGAGCGGATCCAAGATCAATATGTATGACATTCATATGCATTCGCTGCCTTTTGACAAAGTTGGTGCTTTTCAACTACATTTTTTCACAGAAAAATGGTTCCCAAAAAGATTGACAACCTATTCCATCCTACCTTGGATTATACGTCACCTCACCATGGGTGATTGTTTTACAATGGGGAACTACTCCAAAATCACCTTCTTTCAGCTTGGTGAAACATTCTAACTTCGTCAGATCACTGCTGTTTGTCTTTGAGAAAGGCCATCTTTGCACCAAAGGTGCTGTGCCGGATCTCTAGGGCCTTAGGAAAAACACCTCAAGTGTGGTGTGTTTGGAGGTGACATGAGTTTGGATGCACAGTTTCAGTGGGATTTTGGGATGTTAATAGTATTTGAATGGAATTCAAACATGATTTAAGGTATCATGAGTAGTTATGGGTATATATTTAATGAAATTGAAAAACAATGACTGGTTGATGAAGTTGGTTGATGATTAAGGGCGGTTCTAGTACCCTTTATATATTGTGGCTATCCATGAACTGGGGAGTCTTTGGGCAATTTTCCCATGTTGTTTTGGCACTGATAGGTGCTACCAGCAAATTCCTAGCGAGATGTGGTGGAAATACTGATGTTTATTGATGTCTTGTTTCCCAGAAAATTGTGAAGGAAAATGTCACAGGAAACCCTAAAAATCATGGGATACTGTAACATGCCCCTCAAACCGACCCGTCTATGATTCCGAAAAAGTCCAAAATTGATTTGACAAAAACACTTCCATCTAGAAAATCTCAGACCATTTCACGATTCGTCGAGCTGAAAGCTGCAGGAGCCGAAGGGCAAACATGCTGGAAGCTCAGAACCAGAGACCACTGTCATCCTGTGGGATAATTTCACTATGGGATATGTGGGATATATGGAGGTTTCAAAAAATGCTGGTACCCCAAAATGGATGGTTTATGACGATAAGAGCCATCGAAATGGATGATTTTTGTTTTAACCCTTTATGGAAATCTTCATACATTGGAAGTGGGATATAATGGGATATCCGGGAGAATGGAATTTCATGGATTAATAGTGGCATATTGATCTGGTTAAGTTATAATGACCTCACGTCATGACGTCACTGGATTGATTGGAATTCTAGGGGAATCATCCCCACGCTTCACCATAGAGAGAAACCAATCTTTCCCCATCCTGAAGTGGGGTGGATCTTAATGTTTGGAATGATGATTGGTTGCAAAAGGGAGTGATATTTCAAATTAAGGAGGTCAGAACCAATGTAAGTAATTTGGACACCTCAAACTCACTGACACTGATTGCTAAACCACAACTGTCAGAAAAACAAAGAATAGAACCCGCAGGGCTAGTTGCTTGTGATTCTACCAAGTGTGTATTGCCAACTCTTCTTAGCATGTTTTTTGATTGTGTTGGACTTGAGCCAACATTTTTGTGCGTGATGTCCATTTTTGGTTGGTTATATCTGCATCATTTCACCCTGTCAATTTCACACGGAACTCCAGAGTTGCCATTTCTGACCGGAAAGGCGTCGTCCAAAGTGGTTCCATGGGAGATACCATTTGATATAGTTGTCAAGAGGCAAATATCTCCATAGTTCTTGGTGATTGAACTATTTTCAGAAGGCGAATCCTCAAGTTGCCACTGGTGAGGATCTCCAGGTTTGATGTCGGCCTCCTGATGATTAGTCAGGAGAACCTCCCAACCGCAGTTGGAGAAGCTCCCAAAATGGCTGCCATTGAGTCTTTATCAACTTACCATATGAAAATTGGCGACTTCATAGGTACCTCTCCCCCATCTCCCCATCCTTCGTTCCATTTCGTCGGCCGCTCCAACGTTGGCTCAGCGTTGCCTCAGCAGTTCCGGCGCGCCATGGCCATCGACGTGGGCGCCGAAGTGGTGATCAAAGCCACCAAGACGCCGGGCGTGGCGAAGCAGTCCAACGGCCATGCGTCACATGGCATAGGGAGAAAGGGGTGAGAAACCCGGAGGTGGAAAGGTTGGTTGATGGGTTGCTTAATACAGTGGTTAATGGTGGTTGGTGGTTTGTAATCTGGTTGGTAAGCCACAGATAATCAACAATAAGAATGATACTTGAGGAACAGAACTCCTGCATAGAAGGGCTGGAGGAGTTTGGCTACTTCGCAAAAAGGGAGGATCTTGACAGGGATCAGTGAGAGTCTAATGGTTTCCATCAGGGTAGAGGGGCGAACGGTCATAAGTTTCCGGGGTAGTCTACCAAAAATGCGGACAAAAGCCAAGGACTATGGCGGTTTGCCCAGCAAACAGTTTGGATTATCAAAGTTGGTATGGGATGTCAATCTACAAGGGGATTTAGAACGAACTGCAATGGA
This sequence comes from Symbiodinium sp. clade C Y103, assembly GCA_003297045.1. Taxonomy (NCBI): domain Eukaryota; class Dinophyceae; order Suessiales; family Symbiodiniaceae; genus Cladocopium; species Cladocopium sp. clade C. The sequence goes on from BGPT01001296.1 coordinate 88,329, forward strand.
TGAAATCATAAAGCCGGGAGGGTCCAGAATCTATCATTGGTAAATTGGTGGTTACAATGATAAACGTATGTACTGTCGGGTATAAACCTACCTGCAATTGAGGTATGACTTGGAACTAAGCACCTCGCTTGACTGACCAGCAAATGGTCGGTGAAATGGGTTGATTCTTGCCCATAGTATCATAAACAGAAGTCCTGGTGCCCTGGACACGTTGAATGCTGGAACCTGATGAAATGAGAATGAAGATTGGTGCCCTAGCATGAAGCCTTAGAAACGGGGTGCCAAGAAAGGATCTGCATACTCTCCGGTCAAACCTAGCAATGGAAAACCCCCTGTTGATGATTTTCCCATTACTCCGCCGGGATTTCCCAGCCATGTTTGATGACCATGCCGGGTACTGGATGACCACTTCTCAGGTGGATGTCTGACCGAAATGGGATGCACATTCCCAGGATTGGTGTCCTCTAGATGTTCCTTCAATCAATGAGTCAATATCTTGTTTATCATATTTGCTGCTTATATCCCATGATATCCGCATTCCATTCCCACTCCATCCCCACAACATGGTACATGCAAAGAAAATTCTCCAACCATCATTACAATCCCGTTTCAATCCCACGGAAATTCTATACATAGATCATTATCATTCCATTATCCCATCATCGTCCCACGAAATTCCACGAAACTCAATCCATTGATCATCCCAATGATTTCCCCCATGATCTCCCCACTCGATCCCCAAAAAAAATGGTTGGTCTTATAATGTTTGTAAAGCAATGTCAAAAACGGTCCATGTGGATTGATGGTTTATAGCACTCATAAAGATGGCAAGTCATTAAGGCTGGTGGTTTATTGTTTGTTTTACCAACATTAATGTGTACATTCTATTAGATTAGATAAGTACTAAACATTACTAACATTACAGCCATTTTGATGGTTTGTTTGTAACCCATTTGGAATGGTGTTTTCTCTATCAACCCATCCCGACTCAAGGTGCAAAGTGGGAGATCGCTGGTACCACATGGACGAACTTGAGGTGTCCATGGAAGTTCTGTGGAAACCAACTGGATGAGTAGGGATTTGACCATGAGAAAAAAATGAGCTTTAACCACTAAAACACCTCATGATCTGGCATGTTTGGGTAACATAAACATCTTCATAAATATGAATATGTCACTGTGCATCTGTCAAATTTCGGAACACGCGTAGATGAAGACTTCGTCGTTTGCAGATATGAAACCATCTATTTGGGTGGATTTTTTTAATCCATCCAGGCCGCCCCCAAACACATCGTGTGCCACCACTTTAGCAGGTGAAACCGCGGCCGGTGGCATGCCACTTGGCTGGAAAAATGATGGGGAGCTAAGGAGCTACGAATTGAGTTTATGGGGAAAATTAGACAAACTTTGGAAAATACCTAGAATGAATCGGAACTTAAGACTTGAATCTTGGTTTTTTTGAACATGGACCCAGACAACGGTGGAACCATGATTCTGAGCTCCCATTTTTTTGTTGTTAGCATCTTGATGTCGATGCAATTTTTACTTTCCGCAGGCGAACATCAAGCAGCAAGTTCTGTCGGTATCTCTTGAGGAAAGATCACCATGCCATGGCGGGACACAGTGGGAAAATGTTGACCCACATCTCAAAGAACAATAGGGGCAAGACCATCGAATACTTCAAGGTGGTGGCTCATAGTTAGCTAGGTTGGTTTATATCTACGGTTGATGGTGGTTGAAAGTTATGAACCAACTGATGACTCGGGCGCACAAGGTGCAGTTCCGATCTTTTTAAGGGTACGTGTCGCCATAGCTCCAAATGTTCTATCCCAATTTGAAACTTGATCGTTTTTTCTACCCATTTAATCCCATTTATGTGTATATATATATATATTATATATATATATAGTCTGTGTACAGAATTGGTTATCTCCCATTTTTTTCAGCCCAACTCATTAAAGTCCAACTGCGACAACTCACCGCGTGTGTGTTCAATTACAGCCCATGGTAAGTGGGTGATTTCACCAGTTAATCCAGTGGGTTTTTGGTTCGTCCAGTTATTTCACTGGAGTGAAATCATGCACTGGGGGTGAAGCGCGAAAAAGCATCCGGTAGGTCCTCCAAGCTGGTGAAGTTTTTCGAAAATTGACACATGATGGTGGGATGACCATACTGCATTCATCTCATGTAGCTTGACCATGGCACATATCAAGTTGCTTACATATCCGATGACATATCCCATGAGTTCCACCATTCTCCGCACTATGTCTAACTAAATCACCACTGAAATATTGGTTATCACTCTTATCACTGGCTATCATATCTAAGTTGATGAAAAAAAAGATGTACTCCGTATATATCCAATGGTTGGTGTCTTGCCCCATTCCCATGTCCGAGGTACAGCTCCCATGAAGCCCGGTGCTCCCTCTGGGGCTTATCCAGGTTCGCGTGAAGCGGATGGTGCTTCTGTTTCAGTCCTGAATGATGAGGTGAAGATCATTACATGAGAAGTAAAAAGGGGAATGCACCTGACAGAACGATCACAATCCCTTGCCCGTAATATTAAGAACCCGCCAGAAACTATGGTCTAGTGGGGGATTTACAGATTACATACATCTGGGACCGTTTAGGGGGTGGTTTGAATAGGGGGATAGATTCTAGATAGATGATATGGATACACCAACTGGATGGGTACTGTACTCTGGTACTTCAACATGTTGTAATGCCCGACCAGCTAAATTGTCAGTTTGTTCAGGGCATCCAAGACTCTGGCCATGTGAATGAGCGGCCAAATAAGCTATCATTGCAAAGATGAATAATATCACTGTATAGCAGTCCAAATCCAGTAGTTCCAAAGTTCTCATCCAAACCAATGCTATTCTGTTCATGTTTGAGATGGGAACTGCCAAGGTTGCAGCGATCCAAGCTGCCCTCCCACCCCCACGCACCAAAGGCTGAAAGTAGATCTGGCTGGCAATCTGCGGGGATCACAGTCGAATGTGAGAAAGCCTACTTAGACAAAATTGCCAGATTCTAATACACCGTAAACTAGAATCAAAAAAAAAACTGCGACACTGCAGTCGATTCATCAAGCTGAACTGCAACCTCTGGTCCCGTTCCAATTCAACCGACGTACATTCCACCAGCTGTTTGTTTTTCTCAACAAGGGAATCAGATCAAATTCTTTCAAATCGTGTCAAACCAGACCACTTTGCATTTGATGCTTTTGTGTTTCTGTATCACAAACATGCTGAAATATGTTATAAACCTATAACATTATATATATATATATAACACAAAGCCGTTTGACATCACTACATTAGTAAGGTTACATATATATATATATAATCATGGACTGGCATACAGACCCTCTGTTTTGGCATGGACAGATACTTAGAACGCCTGCGTCGCAAGATCGTCCCATGAAAGCGGGCGGCTCCACAGATGCCCGCGTATCTCGGCGGCGGTACCCCAGTTCGTTGGGGATTTCACCAATGAAAAGAGTGGGGTTATCCAATGAAAATCTGGTAGTATATCTGGGTTTTTCCCAACTTCTAAGACATATAAAGGTGGTGTCCAGTTTGTTAGCTAAGTTGTTTGTTCACCAATACAACGCTTATGCTGTAGATATATGTAGATATCTACAGTTCATGGGGGTTACAAACTCACAAACATTTCACCAGGGCGCCATTGCAGAGATTTCCTCAACAACCCATGGGATAATAAACCCGCAACTTGGGTCTCACAAGGAGGGATTTCAAATCATGGGATGGAATGGGGGGTACCCAATTTTCAGACGGATTCACATGAGAATTAGAATTATCCATTCATGTTCCATGAATACACATCAATTATCCATTTATATTCCATTGGTATTAAACCAAGAAAACACAGAAACTGCCTGGCCCGTGCCTAGCTGCTGTTGATGGCAGAAGCATCAGATGGGAGCGGTAGGGTGGGTAAAGGTAAGTAGGGACATCGGCAAAAAGATATTGGATTTCAGGGTGTTTTCCCATCAAAATGTTGAGACAAACCTGTTGTAGAGTTCAGGTTAGAAATCGCCCTCCCTTTGGCAAGATATCCAATTGCTGCATTTACCAATCACCTGAACTCTCCTGAACTGCTAGTGGCAGCAAGACCATTCCAAATCATCATACCAGTACATCCAAACTTCCCTACCCCTAGATAGCTAGGTTGACTCATAACTTGGTTAACCTGGGTTTATGAGAGATATAACTATGACTATAACTATAGTTCATGGGGTTTATAAACCAACTTATAACTGGGCTTGTAGGTTGGGAAGCGATTTTTCACCGAAGCATTTGTGGATGAAAGACTCTTGATACATGATCTGAAGTCGAAACGTCAAAACCCTTTTCTGATGATTGTCGGTGAAATATTCCCAGGGGTCCCTAGGTGTTGCTTGATTCTACCATTACTCTTTGATAGGTTGCAAGTCACACCCATGTTGCTTTGTCGGAAAGACTCTCCGTTCTTTGTTGGTTCTAGTCCCCAAGGCGCCATCACCGGAAGACTTGGAGGTTTGGAAGCGGGTCACCAGTGCCTCTTGCCAGCACATCTGGGGAGAATCACCGGAAGCCGCTTCGTAAGTACCCTTTTATAATCTAACATAGCTATGAAAAACATTAATTGTCATAGGTAAATCATCTATAAATGTGCCATTTTCCATAGCCATGTTTACCCGCAACTGGGATCGCCCAGGCCCCTGCCTTGATCGTAGGTGCCAAGTTTTCTTGCTCAGTGCTTGGATCTGATTGGTGGTTTCATTGGATTGGTTTAAGGGAAAATTTACAGGAAACCTCTATATTTAACGGGAAAATCCATGGTTTCCTGTAAATTTTCCCATTAACCAATCCATTGATGGTGGTTTCAAAGGTTTAGCATTTTCCACCATGGAAATGGGATGATGTGGCCAAAATGACCAGCATATTTGTTGATAGGGTTGAAACCACCAATCAGATATTGCATGGCCCAGAAATATGTGATATTCGCCGGCAAAACTGGAATCGATTGTTGGAAGGCGATGGGTCCGTTCCTTGGAGATTTACAGATTAAATCTCCACCTTTATTGAGTTGATCATAGTATTCTGATGTTCCACAGAGGTTTGATATGGACTCTGCATCATGTTTCAGCACTATCAAAACATGTGTACACATATTATGTACACATGAATGTTTATTTATTCACTTATTCATCTATTCATTTATTTGTGTATTCATTTATTCATTTATTTGTGTATTCATTTGTGCATGTATTCATTTACTCATTTATTCATTTATTCGTGTATTCATTTATGCATTTATTCATGCATGTTAAAATCTATGACTATGGACTCTGCAAAACTGTCGAATGTCAAGTTCACTGCGAAGCCTCGCAGCTCAGGAAGTCAACAAGGACTTGGCTGCGAAGGGGTTCCTTGGCAGACCATGGGACCCGTGAAATCTCCCCAGGGGTGGATCACGAAGCGGATGTTTGAAGATGTAATGATGAGGATATTGATGGCATATTAATGGTATATAAATGGTATATTAGTGAGAATACTGAATACTAATGAATATTGATGAGTATTGTTTGTTACCCTCCGGTATCATCAATCGATGAGGATATGCATTGGATATTTATGGAATATTGATGGTATATAAATGGTATATTAGTGGAATATTAGTGAATATTGATGACATATTGTTTGTTAGCCTCAGTGTCATCAAACATGGCTGGTAATGGGAAATCCCCATCAACTTAATGGACATTTGTACATGAGAAAATCATCTATAAATTCGGAAATTTCCAACTAGCCATGGTTGATTCCCAGAGGCTATGACTGCTAAGGTTCAGATCTCATTTTTTGGATCATTTCTTCTTCTTTGATAAGAAATTGCACAAAAAGATATCCTACTTGCGTCTGCAACTTCACCATGAAATATCGATATATGGAGTGTTTTACCAACTTGGGATGGGTAGTTTTTCGTGTTTTTAATCTGCTGCATTCTGCTGCCATAAATGGAGAGATATAAGAAAGTTGCGGAGACAATCTGTGTGCCTTGAGGGTCCTCTCCCCCTTTTGTGGCAGAGAAAGCCTCCCTTTGTTGCTTGAAAGAGAGACGTTGATTGATGCCAAGTTGCTGAAATCTATGTCTTTGATCTGTTTTTTTCTGAGTTCACCCCAAACTTTTAGAAAGTAGTGAGTCCATTTTTGGTGAGTTCGCCCCTAGATTTGCTGGTGAAAAGCATGGTCGCCTCAAGGCCTCCAACGGAAGTGAAGTCACAAGTGGTGGCAGGCATAAAGTATCTGGGCACCGTTGGTTGATGAGTTCTGGGGTGATCAACCTATCTTTTGTGGACGATCATAATCCATGAAGGAAATCTGTTCTTAACCAACCACTATAATGGATTTAGGACTTTCCTGGGGATTTCACCAATGAATCATGGATACAATTCTGGGCTACACATGGAGAAGGAGGAAACCAAACAATAGGAATGTCATGGAGATACAATGGGAGAGATACCCAGTGATATGATCTGAACACTGTTCTAGAGTCTAGAGGAACCAACTGCACGGGGAGTTTAGTGCAACTCATGCTGAGTTCTTGGGTGAGGACTGCTCCGAAGACAAACATCGCCAGATGCGATGATTCAATATACAGGCGGATTCATGGTTTCTCTATGCGGTATTAACTTTGGAAAACACGTGTACCCTCAACATGGCAATGGAGATATGAAAAATCTTTATAAATGGAGGCTTCTAGCTAGGAAAGTCATTTATAAGTTGGGAACTTTCCAGCACGCCACGTTTGATGACGGAGGGTAAACCTTGGCTTGCAATCAGAGTATAGCTCGGTGGAACCAACCAAATCAACCAATTGGAATTGGCCAGCAATTTGAACAATCCAGTGCTTAGGAGGGAGCGATTCAGAGCTCGGGGTATCTATATTCCCTATTAAATGAGGAGCCAGCGAGCTACTAGGAGTTTCCCAAGCACATGATGTTTGATGCACCGGATTTTTGGGTACCCTCTTTTCAGAGCATGCACTTGAATGATCAGCAACCTGGCTGGCGTTCTCAAACATGTCCCATTTCCCATCCGGGATGCCAATCCCACTTCAAGGATAATTCAGGGATGGATTTTTCACCAACCAGCAGTGGTTGCAGGTTGGTGGTGACACAGAAGGCTTTTGCCATTTTGTAGATTTATGGTGGATGGATGGTGGATGGTTAGTTTGCTGTGTCTGGGTCAATTTGTTTGCAGAATGTAGACACCAGAGAGTTGACCCCGGGATGGAGACCCTTTTTCAGCTGAACCATGGCAGAGTTGAATGTGTCATTAGTAAAGACCCTTGGAATGTGGGGGATGTTGATACTTGGCCAATCCCCATATTTTCAAACCTCTAACTGCCAGTGCTGGGTTACCCAAAATTGCTGGATTGAACACAGTGTTCCTTAAACGTCCAACTTGTTGTGGATTTGCACAGTTATGCGACCCTAAGGTATTGGTTTTTAATAGGGAGAGGGGATGCATGCCCCATGGGTAACCCTTCTGTTTTGATAACCATATTTAGGTATGCGGTAGATGATCATTGAACATCATGGGGTGAATCATGATGAAACGGTGTAAATTGGGCAAATGGGGTTATAAATGCTGTGAATCTTGTAGATGTGCAGCAATCTTGGGGATGCAATTGGGATTGTACATGGGTATAGCACGATATAGCTAGAGTTATCACCAACATCAGTCGGGATATAACCCCTGAAACCATTGCTATAGACTCCTATAGACCCACCAAAATCAGTGGAACTGCGCCCCCCCTGTGATGGGTAAGTCCCCACCTTGTGGAGAAACCCACTGGTGATTTTGTTGTTTCATACCCCGCGTTTGATGGTTGAATCTCCAATTTTCACAGATACCCTCTGGTAAACTAACATAGCTATGGAAAATCATCATCTTTTAATGGGAAAGTCAGCTATTTCTACGGCCATGGCTTCAATAGCAAACTGTTAGTCATTACCAGAGGGTAAATCATGTCGGCGATCTACATCTCTAAATATACCCCATTATGTCTCCATTCGATTGCTGGTCTGATTGCTTTCGTAGCTTAGGTATTTCTTCACCTTTGCGGACGGCAGCTGCGTCACGGTGCTGACAGTGCCATGGATGGACAAGGCCGCAGAAATGAGGAGATCATGGGGATTTAACCAACAAAAATAGTGATGAACTACCCTCCGGTAAACTAACATAGCTATAGAAAATCACCATTTTTAATTGGAAAATCAACTATAAATGGCCATTTTCAATAGCAAACTGTTAGTTTACCAGAGGGTAACAAAAAACGGGGCATTTGATGGGATTTATAGCTGATTTGAGATTTACCACGACATACTGTGGATGGGATATAATTGGAGATTCATGGGATGGTAATCATCGACGATGCAGAATATATCTGACGCAATGATTGATAGTGTGGTATATCCTCAAGTGAGGTCCCTGGCTAAGTTGACGCACATGACTTGGTTAATTAGGCATATGGGGGATCTAACTATAGTTGAGGGGGGTTGTAGACCAACTTATAGCTGGGTGGGGGGGGCCTCACTTTGTATGGGGGTTTAATCATCAAGATTGGCTTAAACAGTGTTAAAGAAATCAAATACATGGGGGTTAACCTGCAAAAAGCGGGAGTGAGGATTTAACCATCAAGCATAGGGTGGCTAACCAACAAAATATGGGGAGAGAATAAAGGAATCAACAGAGTTGTAAGCAACCACTCTGGGGATATGTTTTTCCCCCTGACTGCGGCTTGTTAAGGCACCAAGATCTCCATGTTCTTTAGCTTCATGACATTCTGACCCATGACATGCACACATTTGGCTTAGTCCAAGACTTGGGGTAGCGACAGCGCCTGATTAATAAAACCCATGGGCATGCCCGCGGCGGACACGTTCTTGACCAGGTCCAGTCCACGCACGTAGGCAGGCAAACAAGCCACCCAGAAGCAGCGCCAAGAACAAGAGGAGATGCGTCTATGACGTCGATGCTTGACAGCCTTCCTGCGATTGAGCCAAGCGTGAGGACGCGCATGCATGGACTTCCCTTTTTTGACACGTCCCTTTCCTTGGGTGTTCCTGTCTCTATCGTCTATTTAGTCCCTCCGTGCCATTGAAGCTTTTGGGCTACAATATATCCTGTGTATCTTGATAGACGTATAGACACACACACATATATATATATAATATGATATATCTATGTATATATATATATATATATATATATAGATATATAGATACAGATAAAAAGATATCTATAGAGATCTGATACATATATATTTCCCCACCTGCCAGGTGAGGGTTGTTAGATTTTATCAGAGCTCGCGTTCTCCTCCTCCTCCTCCTCCTCCTCCTCCTTCTCTTCCTCCTTCGCTTCCTCCTTCGCCTCCACCTTCGCCTCCTCCTCGCAAGTTTCAGATCTCAGCTGGCACTGCCGGAGTTCATCTGCCAGCTCCAGATCCCAGTGGGCACTGCCGGACTTCATCTACCAGCTCCACATCGCAGTGGGCACTGCCGGACTTCAGCCGCGACTGCCAGATCCCAGTGTGCGACTGCCAGATCCCAGTGGGCACTGCTGGACCAGTGGGCACTGCCGGACTTCATCTGCCAGCTCCAGATCGCAGTGGGCACTGCCGGACTTCATCTACCAGCTCCAGATCGCAGTGGGCACTGCCGGACTTCAACCGCGAGCCCCAGATCGCAGTGGGCATTGCCGGGCTTCAGCCGCGAGCTCCAGATCGCAGTGGGCACTGCCGGACTTCAACCTGTATACGTGCCAGATTGATTGCCAGAAAGAATGCCAGATAGAATGCCAGATAGAATGCCAGAAAGAATGCCAGAAAGAATGTCAGAATACATGCCAGAAAGAATGCCAGAAAGAATGCCAGAAGATATGCCAGATAGAATGCCAGAAAGAATGTCAGAAGATATGCCAGATAGAATGCCAGAAAGAATGTCAGAAGATGTGCCAGGTAGAATGCCAGAAAGAATGCCAGATAGAATGCCAGATAGAATGCCAGATAGAGTGCCAGATAGAATGCCAGAAAGAATGCCAGAAAGAATGCCAGATAGAATGCCAGAGAGGACGCCAGATAGAATGCCAGATAGCATGCCATATAGAATGCCAGAGCATATGTCAGAGGGAATGTCAGATAGAATGCCAAGAGGAAGAGGAGGAGAGGACAACTCTCCTCCTCTTCCCTGCCAGAAAGTCTTGCCAGAAAGAATGTCAAAATCTGTATCACACTATATGCCAAATAAAGTCTCATGGTGGGGATCACGCGAAGTGAAGTAATTATATATATGCACATTTATGGTATACCATGCCCTGTCCAGCCATTTCAGCCGTTTAGAGGCACCATGTCTTTTTTGCTATCTTCTGCACGGGTCAAGTGTTGTGATGTTGTAAACGACCATGTTGAATAAGTTGCACTCGTCTGTTGATGTGACGTCGGCCCAATGTTTCACGTTGGCATTAGGATGCGGCAGCTCTCTTTGATGCTTGCCGCGAGAGCCACCATGAGTGCGCCTGATGCCACGTTTTCAAAATTTCCTTCGCTGTCGCGCTGTAGTCCCACCATGGACTTATTCCAACCTGGTTTGACCGCAGGTATTTCGTTGATCGCCTTCACTTGACACCCGACGGCGTGCAAGCTTTGGTGGGGCTCTTGAGCCAGCACGGCGTCTGGGAAGGCCACGCCTTTCCAAATTGCGATTTACGATGTGCAAAACTTGGCTATGTTTGTGGTTACCCAAGTAAAGCACAGTCGGGCCGCTTCCCGCACATGCACCCCGCACCTGCCACGCCGACGCCATCCTGACAGATTCCTGCCTGCTCGGCTACACCGCCCCAAAGGTCGGAGGCTTTGCTGCTGACATTGCAGCATGTGTTTGGACGCATGTGAATGAATAGATTACTGCCGGGGCATGAAAATTAAATGAACGTCGCCCAAATCTTCACAAACCTATACTACTATACTATGTATATCTATTAGCTGCATGCCTTTTTCAACGCATCCTTGCACATATAGCCTATGCCGACGCAGTGCTGACACGAGAGGCTAGCAAGTATACATGCTGTAGCCACATCGCGTGCCAATCCACCGCTCTTCCTTCACACGGCAGTCAACCCACTGCACCCTTGTATTGAAAGTGGTGCCAGCTACAAACTCCTTTGCTGCTTCATCATGAAGATTCATTCCCGATGATCTTATCCCTTTCAGTGCTCTAAATTCGGTATGCCTGACTTCGCTGCGCATCAACTTTGCGAAACCCGCCCTACATGTGGCGAAAAGCGTCCAACAAAAAGCCACAGCCCCAGACAACGCCTTGCCCATGAGGAATGTGATGAAGGCACGGCCGCGTTTGCCGAAATTAAGCGACTGGGGCACACCACTTTGAAAGTGTGGCCTGCCAGCGGCGCCCGTTTGACCCACTGGGACAGACGCTGGACGTTCAAGGAGCTCATGAAGTCCCGGTGGCTCAAGGAGCATCAATACAAGTCCATCACCGTCATTTGGGCGGGCAATGACCTCACTGGGTGGAACGCGGCCGATCCTGACTCCTTAAGCAAGCAGTGGGTGACATCGTGGACTGGTGCAACTATTGGGAGGTCTCACTGCGCTTGTTTGATGTGGTTGGGCAAACCTTCTTTGCCGCGTGACGGCCAGAGGCCCAGAGGCCCCAGAGTTCTAATGCATGCCAAAATACCTTTTAACTTAGCCTTACATGGCGCGTGACCCAACTGCCTAAAGTTGTAGATGATTATGTTGGTGGAAAGAGCCGCGCTACTGCTGTTAGCTTGTTGATTGAAAATAACATCGCCCCCGCGACTGCAATTTTCCAAATAGACAACAGTAGCATGTATGATTTTTTTTGTATGATATATGCTTAGGTATGGTATTTGTACATCTTTCCTATGTACAATATATATATATATATACATGCACTTGTGTGTGTGTGGTATACTGATTTAATGATATTTTGATTTGTATGATATGTACGGTATTTGTATATGTATGATCGTTGCATATACTATATACATATTTATTTGATGTGTATTGATTTGTATATTTATATATATATATACATATTTGCGTTTTGTGGGTCTTACTTTTGTTTGTATATATTGCGTACCTTCAATTTTGTATATGTAGTATTTTTGTATATAAATGTCATTTGTTTGATTTATTTTTTGATGTAAAAAAATGTATATATGTCTATTATTTAAATGTATGTTTATTTATAGTAAATATTTTGCATTGTATACAGCATGTTTGTATTCTTTTGCATGATAGTTGTGATATATGATTCTGTTTGCTTTTTAATATATGGCTTTTTGACATGTATGATATATATATATATATGACATTTTGGTGTACATGATCTTTTTTGATTTGCTCATGCATATATATTCTATTTACGATATTTTCATTTTATTGATGAGACATGTGATTGTTTAAATGTGATATGTGTGACACGGTTGATAGTATACATACATACATGTATTTATTTATATATATGTGTGTGTGTATGTTTTTGTGTATTTTTTGTTTATTCATTTACCGCACCCCTTTATGCATACAATAGGTAGATACTTGGGATATACGGTGGACTCAATGGGAATTTACTGATTCAATGGGAATTTAATGGTTGTATCATGGGAATACAACCGTATGGCGATTATTTTAATGGTGCGTGAAAATGGGTATTTGCCCATCATACCATTGCTGGTATCGGAAATGATGATGAACCATCAGATTTGGTAATACCCTATTTTCATACGACCTTTTTTAGGGGCAATTTTAGGGTGATTGTAGTTTAGCGTGGTTTTTGGGTAAAGAAAATGGGCCTGAAGTTTTGAAAACAAGTTGCCCGCTACAAAAGAAGTGCAATTATGATACCAATGTGGTTATATATCTACAGTCAAACGGATAAAAGCCCCATTCTATATCCCATTATTCAGCATTATATCTCAATTATCCAACTATTGGCCATTATTTTTCACTACTATTACCCAGTATCTACTTGACAGATGGTTAAATATAGTGAGTAATAGTGAGCAATCCCCCTTTCCATGAATTTCCCATCGTATCTCCAGTATATACCGCATTGTCTCCACAATTGCCATATACACAAAGAATATGTTTAATTTATATATCATATGCAAATATACACCATAGATTTTCATACACCATATTTATACACCATGTATTTATACCATATTTACCTATATATATATATCATTTGTTTTATGATTATATACCATCTATATATGTACCATTTATTTACCATCTATGTATTTGTTTATATATGTATATATTGCATGCATATTTTTCTATATATTATATGTGTATATAACATTTGCGTATATATATATATATATATTTATATTTATCTATCTATCAACATAGATATTTATATATCAATATGTAGACCTTCTTTATATTCATATGTATATAAATCATCTTTATCATACATATCATACATAAAGCATTTATATCCAAATATATCCATATATGAATGCTACTTTCCAGGTACTTTCCAACAATGGATTCTACCCCAGTTACTCCGCAGGTAGAGGTCTTAAGCTCCTGATGACGGCTGCATCGTGATGCGGGTTAACGACCGAGCTACACCTGGGACGCTACCGTTGTGAATTGCTAGTTAGAACCTACCCAAAAATTGGAAAAACCATGGAAAAATTAAATATATTGCTTTTAATAGATATACCAAGAAATATCGCATGGATATGGGATATAGCAACAAATGGTTGATGATATCATGGGAGAAATTTTGGATATAGCAACAATGAATACATTGACAGTATATAATTATATAATAGGTTCATGTTTTTTGTGAATCTGTTAGATAATATCATGGGATATACGAACAAACAGTTGGTTTTTGCTGCATCTATGTTGGTTTAGCCTAGGGTAGATTATAGAATGGGACAAACCGCCGATACATAAAAAGGTTAATACGAATTTACTAACTTATACTTGGGGGTGCAGATCAAGCCCCTACAATTATGGTGAGTTATAAGCCACTTATTAATGGAACTACACCCCCAGTAGAACCCATGAAAAATGGACGTGTCTGAAATCGCAGGATCCCCCCCAATAGCCATTTTGATGGAAAATTATGATTAACCTGTGGGATTATACCATTTTCTGACAAACCCAAATGCATCCATCCCTTCATTCTGGATGGTAGACAGATCTCCGTTTAATTATGGGTCACAATCTGGTATAGTAATCCCAGCAAACTAGTTCAGTATATCGCCCCTGGTGTGAACCCATCAACAGGGGGATGTTTAACGGTTTGGGGGCTGACTAACAAAAATGTTCACGTGACCCATGTGTGTTGTGGTTGGTTAGTTGGTGATCTTCCTTGATCTAATTGGCGTATGGCCAGTTATACACTCTCACTGTGTTTTTCTTTAACGGAGGGCTGGTAGAATACCCATGTTTAAGTGCAAAAAGAATTGGTAAGTTGGGATAAATTTGGATAGGTGTTTTTCTCCATCTATAAGATTGAAGTTTGATGAAACGATAGGTTGGGAATTGCATCTGAAACCGGAGAAATGGTGCACCAAGATATCAAAAACGAAATTGGCATCGAAGAACGTATTTTATGGAAAATGATCCATAAATTGGGAAGAAAAATCCTAGAGAGTTGCGGGATTGAACCAATCTAACTGGTGAAGTATGCAATACAATCCATAAGGTTATATGATAATTGGCATCCCATCCACCACCTAGAAAGCATGTTGTTTGGGGTTTCCAAAGACCGATGTTCTATGGTCACCTCAGATACGGAACAATTTGTGTGGAATTGATTCCTTGGTGTGGCACGCTATCGATTTGTTTCAAGATGTGTACTGTGAAGCCGGGAAAAAGTACGGGTCGACGGCTGGTGAACTCCACTTTCAGCTGAAACTGGTTGGAACCTACCCAACTTTTCACGCTACCTGTAAGTACCTCTAGCAGAAAGGGGGATATCACCAGCAACAATAATGAGGATTATCGTGACTATAGCCATCAAGACTGGAGATTCAGAAATCACAAAAATTGGAGCAGGACCAGTAAAATTATCTTGTCACCTTGTCCATATTGGGAACAGGCCCCTTTTTGGTCAGACACGCCAGCCGCGCTACAACAACGGATCATCCCACATGGCAACTGGTTGATCACCCTGGTTAGTAAGTCCCCGATTCCTGACTTATCCAATTTACAAGTGGGTGAACTAACCCCACAAACACTGACCAGCCACCCCATAGAAATTGATGGTTTAATAAGCCCTAGTCACAACGGTTTGTCTATTTTGTTGGGCAAAACGCACAAAGTCCGATAGTTAATCATCATGTTCCCCATAGAAATTGTTATTTGGTGGTATACCCCATTGTCAGACACACGCATCAGGGTTGGAGGTTCGCAATTTGTATTTACAAAACCAAATATTTATTGGGATGCCTTCGAGGTCTATGATCAGGTCAAACATCGAACATCCCCGGGGTGCCATTCAAAGCGACCCTCTAGTGTTTCAGCTAAGCTAGTTAATAAACAAGTTATAATTAGACTTTATCTTGGGGATAAATCCATAGTAATCCATAGTTGGATGGGTTGACAAACCAACTGTTCACTGTCTTGTGAATATTTAGAGTTTGATGCATGGATCCGAGATGTCAGGGTGGGCGCCCAAAAAAAACCATGGTCATGTCGGGGTCCGCCCGGCTCAGATTTACACCCATACCCACGGGTACATACAAGACAACAAAAAAGTACCAGACTTCTAGGCTGGAAAATCACACAAGAAGAACATGTGTCATCATGTGTCATTCCTAAATCACAGTTTCTCTAAACTCATGACATAGAGTTTGCAGCAGTGCACTTTTCATCACATCCGCGCTGGGCGATGGGCTCGGAGGCACGTGCCTGCAATCTGTGTCAAAATTGGTGGGACATTTTCTGGTTGGGGATGGATGAAAACTGATCGGGGGGTTCAAATATTTGCTATATATGTGTTTTTTTTTGGCAACCCTAGGATGAAAACGGTTGAGATGCGTTTTGCATATGTTTGGCATGGCTTGAAACCACCAGCCAGAAAACCTATTGTACCACTCGGGAGGGGAGTGGACATCCACAAATCCAGGCGATGCTGTGGTTTCCTCGCCAGCAGTGGATATATTGAACCATTCCCCTTCCGCAACCTGACCGACAATCGGATGTTTCAATATAATATATACTTAAGGATCCATTAGTACCATAGTTTTTTCAGCCACAACTCATATGAAATTGTCCTAAAATCTAAGATAATTGTCCATGTATATCCAAAAAAATAATCCTCATTTCAGTGGAAAACATTTATTCTGAATCCAAATTTCAACCTTGCCCTATTTGCAGACAATCCCATGTCCCAATCCCGTGGTCCATGTCCAGGACGCCCCCGTGTCCATGGCGGAACTACCGTCCCATCGGCTTGAATGGCGGACCGGGGTGAAACTTTTCGTTCTTGCTGGATCTGGGTGTTTCTCTGAAAATGCCGCAAATTTGATGGTTTATAGTGGTTTATCGGCTTATCGCCCTTTTACCGCAATATAATTGGGAAGGTTGGGGGCGGACAAACCCATCTATACGTATGTGGTATATGAAAAACAATATTCAGATGTTTGTCCGAACGAAGAAATTGTGGTTTTGGGCAAAAAGAATGTGGAGATGAATCACCCAAAACATTGGGCGTCACCGAGCAAGCTAGATGGAGTTATTCGCGAAAAGAATGGAGGTTACCTCCATGAAAATTGTTACTCCCAGGCTTAGACAATCCTTGGACCCGCACCAGCTCTGAAGTGCCCGTTATTTTGGGGAAACTGATGAAAAAGATGGTGGATAATGATTCATTGTAAAAATTGTGGGCAGAAACATCCCTACACTTGGAGTATAACATGTATAAACCTATAAGCAACCGATTGGTATTGGCTGAGTATGAACCGCCATATCCAGCTTCGACTTGTTTGTCCTTTTCTCCTGGACCAAAGACTTATTGGTTGCCTTGGACCCCTTGTTTTCGCAGTTTTTCCTAGGTTCAAACATGTTAAATCCCCTTTGTTTTGCTGATTGTAATACAATCATTCAAAAGATTGCTCAAACTCTTATTTACATATGTAGGCAAGTAGAACTATGTTGCAGGTTGGACCTATCTAAAACTCCCATTGGTTGTTTGTTCTATCTCATGATATCCCCATAGATACCCCATGTATCCCGAAAGGTTGTCGGTTAATCCCTATTCACAAATATACCCCTTGAAAATACTCATTCATATCCCCCGGGTATTGTGGGGATTGATCCCCATTTCTAGAGGCTTGAATCATGATAACTCCCTCATGTCGAGCTTCAAAAAGCCCTCTAAATTCCCACTACCCTTAGGCCGGCGAAACACATCAAGATCTTACCCTCGGACGCCTGGGATGCTGGGCATGCTGGCCGTTGGTTATCGTTGCTTGAACCATTCCAAATTGGGAAACCCATGGAAATCCCCGAACTCAATGGAGGTGTTAAGGGGAAAATCTTCAACTGGTGAGTCTTATAATATGATTTGAACCATGGAGAATGGTGCTTTAACCAAACAAGCATCAAATGAGTGTTTTTTGCAGGAAATTGGTACTTTAGTACTCGCTATCGAATAGACGTTTGATCATCGAAAATCGAGGTTTCATCATCGCAAACGGACGTTTTATCATTGAAAACGATGGTTTAACCATTGAACATATGGCTGCAAGCACAAAACATGGTGGATTTTACCTGTGAATATATGAAGTTAAAAATTAACCATAAAAAGTGGTGGTGAACCAAGAAAAAACGATGACTTACCCAATTTGAACAGATTTGCTAACAACCAATATGGAGATATTATGGGAAATAACCAACACTAAATGGGTTTACAGACATGTGCGTACATTAACTAGCTATAACTAGCTCAAAACTCAGTTTTTGCATGGTATCTAAGATTCCAAGATTGGCCATGACGGGGTACCATAAATACGCGGGAAATTTCGCACTTGGAATGGGGATAAGAAGCCAGTAAAAGTTGAAGACGCCCAAAAAAAACCATGGTTTAGAACATCATGTTCCCTTTCAAATGTGCAACAACTTGGGGGTCAGAGATCTTCAAATTCAACACGCCCACAGCGAAAACCAAGGAGCGGATTCACCAGAGATTTCCAGCCAATGTTGTTGTCACTCGTTGTCGCAGCATGCACTGGGCTGCTGGATTTGGGTTGGAATGGGACCAATGATTTAATCAGCAAAGATGGTGGTATGAACCAACAACAGTGGTGATATGATGGGAATATAGTGGGATGTATAGCTGACTCTCTGGTATCTGGGTGTGTCTGAAAATGTGATATATACATATATATATATACCTCCCAATTTTCGATTTCAGACAGGGACCATTGCAGTGAAGTGACCCGTACGTTCCCTTGCAAAAGGTACCTGGATGGTAAACCACGGTGAATTTGGTGGTGTGTGTTAGTTGAATCATTTGTTTGTCTTCCAGGGCAAAAGGTGTGACCTCAATGTTTGGATCTGGTCCGAAAACAAATACTACCATCCTGTGCAGTATGAAGTTACTGGGTTCAAACCTGTGCACGTCAAAACCGCGGTGAAACGCATTGGATCTATCTACCTCATTTTGAGGTCCTATACGGGTGCGGGAATTGGAGTACTCAAAAACAAAATCTCCCATGCTGTCATCGCATCCAATCCCTTATTTGAGCATAGTAGCTTTCATATTACCATCCCAATTGTTCATGGTAAATGTCCAAGTATCCATTGAACTTGTTCATAGTACCCACGGCTTTAATCTACACTATAGAATAAGCACGTCCGAATCTCCAACAACAATAATAACAATGACTGGACGACACTACTTGTATGGCCCGAAAGAAAGCAGGAGGGAGGAGACGAGAAGATAGCGTAAAAGAAGAACTGATGATAAATAGTGAATGACGATGAAGATGATACTGAATGATGACTTCTGTAGATGAAATATCATATATCCATAGATTTATGTTTTTTCCCAAGAGGTTTGCTCCAGGGCGCCTGAGTCTTGCCATGCGAAGAGCTTGGCCTCCATGGCTTGGGCTCCGCCTCGGGAGAGCACCCGTGGCTTCCGCGTGAAATTTCTTGTGTCTTTTGCGTTTTGCAGGCAAAGTTGGATGCAAAAATGCATGTTGAGGCCCGCTTGGATGAAATGGGTGCAATTTCAGAATGGATGTTTCACCTTGAAGCTGCCAGTGCTCTTCTTTGCTTTCGCGGCAATGGGTGGACGAGCTGGCGGCGAAGCTGACTGGGCATGAGCGCTATGTGGAGTTTTTCCCCGAGCTACGCCAGGGCCTAGTCAACTGCTTTGAGTTGGACCTAGAAGCTTATTCCATACAGCATCTCCGTCAGCAATTCTCCCTGGATGGAGGAGGCTGTTTCTTGTTCATTTAATTGATGATGCGTCCTTCCTGGAGCACTGATCGACACACACCGCGGCACTGTTCGCCCCCATGTTTACAGGTCAGTTCCCCAGTTGCACTTAGCATTAATAAAACAATAATGGCTTAAATTTTACATATCATCATATCGTGCCTAATATCCACATCCAAAAATCATCCAAAACATCAATCTTAGTATATGTTCATCCATTATAAATCTATATGATATGGATATGCTGCGAAGCGCCTGGCCATGGACCTACCAAGGTTCCACCACCGCCGCCACCGCCACCAGCACCACCGTCGCCAGCGCCACCATCTGCACCGTCGAAACTGACGGAACCGCAGTTGAGAATCTGCGCAGCGAGACCAGTGGTAACTCGGCAACCAAAATATTGCGGATGGTTGCGAAATCGTGCACCAGTTGGTAGATGAAAAAATCCCACTCCCATGCGATTTACATGTTTCATCGGAATCCCAAGAAGCATTCACACTGGTGCAGGATGGTTTGTCCATCCACAGTATGACCAGAATTTGCTGAGTCGATGATGTTTCACTTTCTCAATTGGAAATCCACTACTTGGGGGCTCCTGGATCGCAAATCCAAGATGACGGGGAAATGATCGGAAAGTGGGATTTACAAAGGCATATTGATCAGGACATGATAGGCGATAGGGATCCATAGGATATAGATATATGATGGGAACATGGGAGCTGAAATGGAGATGTCAACATATTCTAAGTGAAGGAATCTGTTTGGGTGAAAATGATGGTAGCAAAGGGGATTTGACCAAAGAATCAGTTGTCATATCCATAAGTAGTGGTTGGTGGTTGATGAACCATTTATAACTGGGATTTATCCCTTCTCATGTGGATTATACACTGGAGGTATAGTTGCATTTTAGTCAGGTACACTGAACATTCTTTATTATCAGATCTCCCATTTTATCCTTACAAACTTGGTTCCAGACCCCAAGTTAAACGGTTCAATCCTACACCATGACCCAGCTGTAGATCAGTTTTACTTAAGATTACCCATGTTTTATTCCACTTCCACATGCATAAATCACATGAAGTCACCTTAAAATCGCCCTTTTTTTCCGCCCAAAATTTATCCACCTTGTGACCAAAATCGGCTGAGGTCCCTGGGGAGGATGTGGATGTCCTGATCCAGTTGCGAATGCCGGAGTTCCCTGAGGTGAGGGTTGAGTTCTACAAACGACACGTCTGTTGATGACTTTGGGATTTGGGGCTTTCCATAGGGGGATAGCCCCAAATATAGCCATTTCAAGGGGAAAATGAGGTTCTAATCCATTGGAATATGGAGTACTCTAATCAGACCCATGTCATGGGTTAGTTTCTAGGGAAACCATCAAAGATATGGAGAGATCATTGATAAATGATGGTTGGTTGATGATGATTGAGTCATTCAAAAAACACTTTAACCATGAAAATAGGGGGATATAGGTGTTTATCTGACGGAGGGTCATTTCTTTTTGGTCTTTTTTTGACCTTGCCTAAAAAAAAGATCAAAACCTTGCCAAAAAAACTAAAACTATTCTACACCCTTATCTGACTGATACATGATGGTTGATGATTAGTTAGGAAGTGATACTATCCAATAGATTGGGGATGATCATGATCCATGGACTGGGAAATCCTATTAATCAGCCTGTATAGAGGGACAACAGAGGGTATTCACCAACTGGATTTTGATGATTATCCCCTGAACTAACGGGTAATATGTATCAACTTGTCACCTTAACACTGGATGTAAACATACCAGCAACAAGGGGTTATATTTGGTGATATGTGTGTTTCCCACATTGAAAACAAGGCCCCAAGTTCGTGAGCTAATTTGGTTTGGTTCAGTAGGTGCACAGTTGGTTTTATGGTAGAAATATCTAGCGTTGGATGGGTTTAGAAACCAACTTATCAAACTAATCCACCCTTTGGGGACCCTGCTCACTGGTGAAGGGTTGGAGAACCAAACCATGTGGGCTTAAGATTGCTAAATCAAGTAGATATGCCGAATTGGCCATGAAGAATATGGGTGAAGTTTGATGGAACATTAGTTGGGTTCAAGAATCAGCCATAAATGGTCGAACTTGTCAAGAGATTTGGCACAAATAAATCGGGGCAGCTCAGCAGCAAAGCTGGCTAGGTTCATCGACTCATTTTTCCATCAATAAGGGAATGTAATATCAAGCTAAAGTCGGTAAATTGTTGATTGTGTAAGTCAATAAATGTAGGAATTATGAGTACCCAACTATTTCTTGCAGGATCTCTTCGATTCGCCGTGGTCAAGGGTGCAGATTTTGCCAGAAAAAATCCACTGATCAAAAGTTCAAATCATACAAATCACCTGATAAAGATCGAATTGGACTTGAAATCATCATTCAACAGATGATCTGATCAAAACTGCCAAAGGTTTGACCCTCACCATGTCACCATGTCATCCTCCAAACCGCTCCTTTCTGCGCAGGGGGAACGTGTCCCAGTGGACATCATATGCGTCCTGGACATCTCGGGCTCCATGAGTATGGAGGCAGCTGCTGTTGTTTGAATGGCAATGTACCCCCTGGTTATTTAGCATAGCCATGCAAGCCATGATCCATGTGTAGATGAGAGAAATAATGATACCGCTTTTAAACATGGTGGTTTTCCATAGCTACGTTAAATGACCAGAGGGTAACATGTATGGGGTCTTCTCCCAGTTATTGCCTAGGTTAGTCCACCACATTTGACTGGACCACTTTGCCAAGGGTGGAGTTTCCAGATCTGATCTCCAGGTTTGTGTTTCTATCCATTTCTGGATCATTTATTCCAGATTCTTTTCCCCCAAAGCCCACTAAAACCCATTGATATTCCTTGGTGGTTGAGGCCAAAATCCAGAGCTCGGAAGGACGCCCGTGACCAGGGAATCGCTTGGTTGGAGCGCACCACTTGGTTGACGTTTGGGGGTTATGGGGGATGTAACTACAGTTGATAAAATAGGGGTACCCCCAAATCATCCATTTTAATAGGATTTTCCATTATAAACCATCCATTTTTGGGTACCCCCATTTTAGGAAACCCCCAGTTGATGAGGTTTATAAACCAACTTATTGTGCGCAAATGATGGCCATTGATCCTTTTCACCTCTATAGTAGCGAATTTCCCTTGTATCTTGGCTGTTAGAAAGCAACCCTGTTGTTGGTTGGGTATGAAATGGGTGTTATGCACTTACCTGGTTTATTGACTTTAATGGGGATTCATATGAAAACATCTTAAACCCTTTCTTGGAGCCGCAATGGCCATCAACCAAACAGGAAAAGATGGCATGGGATCGGTGTATTTTTCATGGCTCAATTGAGCATAATTCACAGCACCCATTTCTGGTGGATTGATGCTGTGTTACTGTTGCATTGGGTTGGCCATATTCGTCTAGTTTCTAGTTGAGTGGTGTATCATTCATCTCAAATAGTAGTCTGATCATGTGGATAGTGATCCCAAAAGTAGGAAAATTGGATGAGATTCTACAAGATCAAACTCCACTCCTATTTACTTGCCGACTACCACAAGCATGTTTGGTATATACATCTTGGGTACACAAACAACCCAGAGAATTGTCGCCACAAATGGATGTGTCCCCATTGCAATGTTTTCGCTTGAGGTTGTTTCTTTTGCTTGGTGCTTCATGAAGGATTCGACTGAGAATCTATGGTGACCTCTCTGGCAGTTTTGCTCATCATAGCATCTCCCTGAAATCAGACGTCAAAATTACTGATATACTTCCCAGATGGTCAACAAGGACGCCAAACAGGGACATAAGCTCGTTACAGAAATGTGGAGGTAGCCGCACTTCACCGTCTGAAGGGGCTCAGATACCGTGATCGTTCTGAAATCAAGGCATTGTGATGTGGTCAGAATATCCATAATTAGGGTTAAATCATATCCCCCAGATCTCCCCAATTTTTAGTTGGTGAAATTCCCAAATAATCCCATCCCCCCTCACCAAACCATGGTTTCTGGGGTTGGTTTTATATTAGGGGAATATAACTTGTGCTTCAAAAGCCCTGACCCCACACGGAGCTTTGGTGGGGTCACCTCCTGGACCAGGAAGTGGTGGTTTGAATCTGCTGGACGTCGCGAAGCATGGCGTGAAAACGGTTCCTGGGACCGTTGACCAACATCGAAAGAAGATACAAGAGACAATAGTGGAAGGCAAAACATGGGAATTGATGATGATTTATGGAGATACTAGTGGGATATGATGAGGATACAACAGCGCAGTTGGTCATGGTCCCATATGTTTGTTGTATAAGCATCCCTTGGCGATTCTCATTGGTGATAATTCATTGTTTTGCCGATGATCTGGTAATCTCTCGGAATCCGCATTGCTGCAGTGATGGTCTTCACAGCACCGTACAACATAAGGCCATTTTTGGTAGATCCCGATGACCAGTTGGAAAAAAAAACAGTTGGTTCTGTTTCTAGTGGCTTTTACTACCCAACATATATTTTGGATTCTCAGAATCCCTTGGGATTTTCCAATCGTTTTACTCAGGTCATGCACGCGCTGCAAGACCAAGATCGATTGGCCTTGGTCCTGTTCGATAGCTTCGCGCCTTGTCGACCCATTGGTGGTCAGGGCCATCCCCTGCAAAATACCCCCCATATCAGGCCCCAAATGAACAGCTTGATGCTAAACCATGGGTTTCTGGGTCAGGATTATGGGGATGGTGTTGTGATTGTGTTTTCTATCCAGTTATCTAAGAGTTTAGCCGTGAGGTACTTCTGCTTGTTCGGTGCAGCTCTGGTGAATGAAGAAGATTGAAGCAAGACTATGAGTAAATAGCCAAAACTGATTGCTGGTCTATGGTGTCATCAAGCATGGCTAGCTGGAAAATCACGAACTCAATGGAGGTTTACAGCTGAAAATCATTCAACCAAATGGATGATACCAGAGGGTACATAGCATGGGTGGGAAACAGACTTGGTGTTTCGCCACCGCCAACCAGATGCCCAACCGGGTCTGAAAAAAGGGTTTGGGTTTGTCATCACATGGTTCCATTGAAATGGCCATTTTATGGGCATCATTCATGTTCAAATTCCTTTGTCCCAGTCAGAAGTAGTGTGTTAACCCATTCAAGCCGCGCCCCATTCGAACCTACAACAACAAGAAGCATTGACACCCCATGAGAAAACCAGAGTCACACATTTGGTCCCTTCAACTACCATGAAATGGTTTGTTGATGGTTGTGTTGTGGCTTTGTTTCATGAAACCATGAAAAGTTTGGATGCATTAGATTATATTCATACACTTAGACTAAAATAGAGTTTTTGGGTTGGATGGATTATACGATTTATCCCACGTTCAACAGGGAGCAACGAGATACCAATCATATTGGTGAGATGAAGAAGATGAAGAAGAGCAACTGGATGAAGAACCATTGTTCATGTTGGACTTCTCCACCGAGAGCGAGACGGTGGAGATCAACAACTACATGTTGAAGAACTTGAAGATCATAGTTGAGATGAACTACAAGTTCAACAAGAAGGAGATGATGAACATCGACCAGAACAACGAGTTCCAGTTGCTCTCCTTGAAGACGTTGGCCTATTACATGATGGCCCTGGACAAGGAGAGCGAGATGAGGGAGGTGGTCTTGATCAGCATGTTGTACTTCGGGAAGGCCTTCGACATCGAGAAGATGAAGGAGGAGCTGGACGAGGTGGACATCTCCTTGTTCGTGAGGAAGTAGATCCCGTAGTGGATGAGCTTGGCCTCCCTATTGGTGAGATATCCCATCGTTGTCCCATTCACTTTCCCATCATTGGATTACAAATCCGAAAATCCTACAACGTGGGGCCCCAGAGTTATGTTTGTTGGTTTAGTTTCACGCCATGAATACTATTGTTGTATTCCACTTTTCAACCCAAACGTTAACATTTCTCACTGACGCACTGAGTCCGAAACCTGCTGGGAACTCACAGAGATGACGACGGAAGGGCGGCAGAAATGTGAGGACGGTGCTGAAGCGGTGGCCAAAATGGCGAATTGTGTGGGCGAAATATGGTAAATACCTTGGAAAATGGTACTTTTTGATGAAGTGTTCAACCATAAAATGGGGTCATATGGGTTCCCTATGTTCAGCAAAGCCCAAAAGGTTGGATTGAAACCCAAGCAAAAATGGTAGAAAAATGCCGGAGTTGCGACTGGCCTTTTTGGATGATCACAGCGAATGGAGCACGGCAAGTTGACAGCAACAGGACAGATGCCCTTCGACATTTCAACATTGCGGTTGGAAATCCTCATGTTCAAGTCTAAAATATCTAACCACTATAAATGGTGATTTTCCATAGTTATGTTAGTTTGCCAGAGGGTAAAAATATCATCTCCAAAAGACACATGTCTTATTGCCAGCCTAGATTACAAGTTGTCAGAGGGTACCCCCGTTCCATAGCCTCGGCAACGGCAATGGCAGACCAGTCAGCGATGTCCA
Source organism: Symbiodinium sp. clade C Y103 (assembly GCA_003297045.1). Taxonomy (NCBI): domain Eukaryota; class Dinophyceae; order Suessiales; family Symbiodiniaceae; genus Cladocopium; species Cladocopium sp. clade C. Next base: position 114,354 of record BGPT01001296.1, read on the forward strand.
AGCAGTCACCAGGGTCTGGTGAGCTGATTGATCTCCATGTGCTGTGCCTAAATGGTGAAGGATGCAGTTTGAGGCTGAGTCCGTCCACTCTGGGCCACCTGCCTTTGCTAAGTGGTTGATTTTTCCCTATTTTTTCCACAATTTCATCATATCCACCACAAACTGGGGGAAAAACCCTTGAAAGATGCTTTGTTTCTGGGCACTCCTGATCAGCGAATCGAAGGTCGGGAAGTGCGTCAGATGATTTCAGAGCAGTTTCCATCAAAGAGAGGGGCGAAGCCTGCGCTACACAACAAAACTTCACCGCTGATGCTCCACAAAACGCTGCAAGAACAGGGCATTGTGGACGACATTGCGACATTGTCCTGCACTTACATTCCCACAGATCTGTATGCTGCATGGAGGTATATCCAAGGATTCCCAACCTCGGAGGAGGAGTTTGCGCTCCAAGGGGTAAGGCAGATAGAAGGGGGGGGTGCTGAGTATTTGCATCATCTTCCCACGGGCCTTGAAAGCTTGACTTTGGGTGCTGAGTTCAACCAAAGCCTTCAGCAAGTGTCTTGGCCGAGCACTCTGCGAAGCTTGACTTTCGGGGCTGAGTTTAACCAGAGCCTCGAAGGAGTGACCTTGCCAATTGGTTTGCAAAGCTTATCTTTTGGTCGGGATTTCAACAAGAGCCTTGAACAAGTAGCCTTGCCAGGCAATTTGCAAAGTCTAACTTTTGGTTGGAACTTCAACCAAAGCCTCGAACGGGTACCCTTACCAAGCAGTCTGGAAAGCCTGACCTTTGGTGGTATGTTCAATCAAAGCCTTGAACAAGTCGCTTTGCAAACCAATCTGCGAAGCTTTGTTTATGGTGGAAAATTTGGCCTTCAACCAGTCACATTGCCGCACAATCAGCAAAGCTTGATCTATCACAGTCCCGAACAAGAGGCTGTTCAAACCGACCAGCGACGCTTCATTGATTGGGAAAGTTTGATGTTTCAGCAAGTGACTTTGCCTTCCACTCAGCAAAGCTTCATCTTTGATGGAGTGTTTGACCAAAGCTTTGAACAAGGTACCTTCCCAACCGATCTGCAAAGCTTCGCCGTTGGCACAGACTTTAGCTTTCAACAAGTGTCCTTGCCGATGACTGTAAATGAAATGTTCAACCAAAGCTTTGAACCAATGACCTTTCAAACCAATCTGCAAAGCTTGGCATATGATGGAGGTTCAAACCTTCAACAAGTGGCATCACCTACTCAGCAGAGCTTCAACGTTGGAATGCTCAGCCAAAACCGCGAACAAGAGACCTTTGGAAGCAATATGCAAAGGGCGTTTGGCGGAGACTTTGGCCATGGGGGAGATTTGGGCTTTCAGCGAATGACTCTGGCTTTGCCGAGCAGTGCACAAAATGTCGGTTTCCACCAGGGTTTTGAACGAGAGACCTTGCCCAGCAGTTTGCAAAACTTGACTCTGGATTATGAGTTCGACCAAAACCTTGAAGATGTGGTTCTGCCAAGCAAACTTCAGTCTTTGACTATTGGTGGCTATTTCAACCAGAGCCTTCAACAAGTTAGCCTGCCAAGCACTTTGCGAATTTTGAAATTTGGTGAATTCTTTAACCGAAGCCTTGAACAAGTGACCTTGCCAAGCTGTTTGCAAAGTTTGGCTTTCGGCCCGCGGTTTAACCAGAGTCTCGAACGAGTAGTGTTGCCCTGCAATTTGAACAGTTTGACTTTTGGTCATGACTTCAACCAGAGCTTTGAGCGAGTGACGCTGCCCAGCAGTCTGAGGAATTTGGAATTTGGTGAGATGTTCAAACAGAGCTTTCAACGAGTAATCTTACGAGGCGACCTGCAAAGCTTGACTGTGCCCGCCGAGTGCCTTCATCTGGTGACTTTGCCAAGCAGCCTGCAAAGGTTGACTTTGTGTAGAATGTCGTTTCTACGCTTTCAACAAGTGACGTTGCCAAGCAATCTGCAAAGTTTGACTCTTGGTTATGACTTCAACCAAAGCCTTGAACAAGTGACTTGGCCAAGCAATCTGCAAAGCTTGACCTTCGGATACGACTTTGATCAAAGCCTCGAACGTGTGACTTGGCCAACGAAACTTCAGAGCTTGACTTTTGGTTGGCTTTTCAACCAGAGCTTCGAAAACGTTAACTTGCCAAACAATCTGAAAAGCCTGACTTTTGGTGAGAAGTTCAATCACAGCCTTGAACGTGTGGTCTTGCCACGAGATCTGCAAAGCTTGACTTTTGGTCATGAGTTCAACCAGAGCTTTGAGCGAGTGACGCTGCCCAGCAGTCTGAGAAGCTTGAAATTTGGTGGCAAGTTCAACCACACCCTCCAAGGAGTAACCTTGCCCGGAAGTCTTGACAGTCTTGTTCTTGGTTCTGCGAAAGTGAGCACGTTGTAAAGTAGTTGGCATTGTTCTTTATCAATTTGGCGAATAAGAAAAGGACTGCATCAGGCAATGGGATTCGTTCTCCACATCCAAATCAATGCGTCACATCAAAGTTTCAAAGAAAATCATGGGACGCGTCAAAAAATAGAGATCCAAGCCATGAAACAATGCAGTTCTCCTGATGATTTTCGATCGCCTAGATGGCGCCACGTGGCCACGAGGTCGGCAGTGGCATCAGGGTAAAACAATCCTGGAGATATCTCTTTTGGTGCAGTTGTGGTAAAGAATGATACAACCATTGTTACTTTACCTTCAAAAAGTGGAATATACCCTCTGGTATCAAACATGGCAATGGAAAATCTTGCATTTGTAGATGTTTTTTCAGTAAGCACCACTTCTAGGAGATGTCCATTGCCATGTTAATTACCGGCTGATAACCCCTATAATCATGGCCCATATCATCATATAGCCACGCAAATAGAGTGGAACCGTATATTCAAGTAGCGGACACCAACTCGATGCTTAGAGCGAATCCTGGAGAAATTTGTTCATCTTTGCAGGGTAGGACCCATGGGTCTGGCTCTAGATGGTTTCATCAAGTGTCACCATCCATACTAGCTTTTTTTCCCAGGAAACCCTGTGTTTAATAGCAAGTTGATGGATTGGTTTGTTCCGGAAGATCAAAACCGGACACCGTGGTGTTTGGCGGTACCTGCAAAGTTTCTATTAAACCAATCTGATGACAAAAACTTCTTGGGGGTGCAGTTCCAGTTGCAAGTGGTGATATTATCTGTATAGATATATTATAGATTTAGATAGATAGATATATATATATATAGATAGATAGATAGATAGATAGATTTAGATATAACCATAGTTAAGGGGCCCCGTATCCCAACCAATGGAGGTGAACTTACCATGGTTATACCCCAACTGCACCACCATGTGGCGTCCTGTCACGTTTTGCTGAAACTCAGCCATTGAGTGGCATCGTTGCCATTGACTTCCTACCAGCCATATCCTCTGTATGGTTTTGGGGAGAAGACTATGGGGATCCCCAAAAAGGTGCCGAGAAGTTGTTCCAGGATGGAAAACAGATCTATATTTAGACTTACCGGATAATTGCATAAATTTGTGTGTTTGTTGTGATAGCTTAGGCAGTTATATCCATCACAAATGTCCAAGAATGGCCGCATAATCCCGACATGCGTGGCATTGTCTCGAACGATCCTTGCACTGTTAGAGGTCAGTTGAATGTAGCATCCCAGATGCTGACTGTTTAACAAGCCATATCCATTGGAATATATGGGTTTTCTAAGATTGGGGTGCGCCGTCTCACCAATGGATTCCGCATTGATCAATAAACCTTGATGGTTTGGGGATCCGCCTCTTCAAGAAAGACCCTATATGCAACTTGGTTAACTGACCATGTTTCTCAACCCCTTGCGGTTCCTGCTATGTACATCTTACCACTAGGTGAGCTGGCTCGGGAAGCTAGCTAGTGATGATGATGATGATGATGATGATGATGATGATGATGATGATGATGATGATGATGAGTAAACATGTGAAGCGCAAATATACTGATGAGGGTATACGGTATAAACCTACTGAACTGCACTGGATATCCTGCGAAAACTATGTGTCAATATTTGGTTTTCATGGATGATTGTTTGCACATGCTACATGGAGGAATAGTTCAATTCCACCAGAAATTGACATATTTTTCGGGAGTTCCAACCTTGGCCATGATTTATAGAAAAGGGTCAAAGGGTCTGCTTTCAAAATCAGTACGTCGCATTTTGTTTGTTCATACCCCACCATTCAAAAAATATTCACCCCCAGATGTCTTCAATATTTGTAGAGTTCACTCATAGAAAATTGCTTTGAAAGTGCAATGTTTCACCCAAAAAAGTATCTGAAACTCACGCAGGATAAGTTGAAAGATGTGACCACACGCCCTTTGGCAGCGGTTGAATGGTGAATGGTGAAGATGTGGGGGAGATCACCACTGGATGTCGCTGGGTGCCCTGTCAACCAAGCACTACAACACTCCAGAATCTTGCAAGACTTAGTCAGAAGGTTTTCTCCCATGAGTGGTCTTTACTTCTCCCCATTTTGCAATTAAGTGGGTAACGATTGGTTTGGTAGGTTAATGAATCATGTTTTTTTCACATGAATAGTGAAACAAAATCGCCAGCAAAAAGATGCCCCCCAGAAAACTAACATGCAATCCAAAAACTCGGGTCTTGAAAGCGAAAGTTGTCATCCTCTAGAGCCAGTTTTGGGTTTTGACAGGGGGTTCACGTCAGTTGCTGTGTGAGTTTCTTGCCACATTAAAACTGTTTGTTTGTGGCAGAAGGTTTTGGGAAACCTCAACCCATAGGCGATGTTCCCCATATCATTGGGTTTTGAAATATAGCTCAAGAATGATTTCGCAAAAGAACTGTATGAATCAGATGGCTGGACGAGAATTGTATATTGTATAGGATTCCGTTCTCGATGTGCATCCCAGTTGGTAAGCAGGTAGGAACCATAAATCATAACCCTGCTATGTACGGAATACCACCAAGTACCTGTCGGTTATAAATGTGGTGCAAACCATGTAGTAGCTGGATTACACACGTCCAAGTGCCATGAAAATGTCATTCACCATGAGAGTATGATCAAATATAGTAAGCCCGATGCTAAGCCGGAATCTGGGAAAAATAGCACCGAACTACCATGCTGGAAACATGTTTCTATCTTTTAGCGGGGGTTACTACATATGGAGTGCATCAGCCAGGTGGCGCCACCAACATCTGGAACGGCTTAGCAGAAGGCTCGGTGGGATTCAGCGACACCCCAGCAGATGGGGGGTGCAATGAGGTAAAGCCATATAAATATGACCGGAGAAACACTCAAAGGTGTGTGAACTGGTCCACAATTCGCCTTTGAAACTCAGTGAAATCTTGGATGGGTACTTTAGTACTGACCACTTGGAAGTGGAAGTGGATATACAACCATAGCTATAAGGTTTATATCCCAACTCGTTGGTGTTGATATCCCTGGTTATACCTATTTTGTAACCTCAACTGCGGCCCCAAATAAGCTTTCCCCTGTTGTGATGTCTTTGCAACCATATTGACCTAACCAGCTTTAAAACATGATGCATTGCACAGTATCTCGGGGTGGCCATGATTTTAAGATTGAAAATGGGCTACCCCATTCCATCCACTGGTAAGTCCTTGATTTCCATATTGAAATTGCAATCTATTGCAGGTTCTACCACCCTATCTAATTTGTGTGGTTTTATACCCCATGCTGATGTTTGAATCCCAAATTTTCGGACACACCCATAGCCTATTTTCAGACAGACCCCTAGCTATTATTTGTTGATGAAATCCCTATTATTGATGATTAAATCCTAATTTTGTTGGTTAAACAGTTAAACCCAGATTTTTTGCCATGACACCGGATGGCCATATCTTCATGAAAAGAAGACCACAATTCGGGATGGCGTACTGCCGTCTGCGCCCTGCAGGGCTCAGAGTGTGTCGACAAGGTCAGGGGGACGGAAGCTCCTTGGCTGGGTACGGCCAAGTATGGAACAAAGCCCATGGAATGCCCTGGTGAACATCAAAATAGCTTGGTAAATGGATGTTCATCCATAAATACTGTAGTATAGAAAATGTACAGTACTCCAAAACCTAGTGGTTTCTGGTTATTTTTTCATTTGGAGATGCCCATTGGGAGATTGTCTATTGCCATGGTGGATTTGCAGAGGGTACCATTTTCATTCATAATGTGGATGATTCATAGCAACCTCACGTATAGGGTCCCTACCCTCTGGTAAACGAACATAGCTATTGAAAGCGGCCATTTCTTGTTGATTTAGCTATTAAAACGGGTGATTTTCCATAGCTATGTTAGTTTACCAGAGGGGAACCCCCCGCTCTCTAGATCTGGTTGGTGGTTTCAACCCCCCAATGACAAGCAGAGATTTTTTCAGGTCAGAAACGCCTGGCCCATCTGATTCTGCTCACGGATGGACAGACTGCCGAGCGGAACGAGGCCATGAATTTCTGCTGGGAAGCTTTCAGGATATTTGAGGATGTTTGAGGGATTTTCTCCACCAAATTTCTTTAGTTATAGGTTTTGAACCCACCAAACTGGAGGGACTAACCCAACGAAAATAGTGGACGCTGGTTGAACCAACAAGAAGTGGAAGATTCAAATTACTCAACCTACACGGCAGAAAGTGTAACGATATTTTGATATTTTGGTATTTAAGGGCGATAATTTTATCCGAAAACCTGGTGTGTCAAATGTAATGTGAACTTCGGTTAAAAAAAAACTGAGTTGTTGAATTAGGGTGGTACCAGACGCGCATAGGAAATTGCGCGCATGCTGCATGTGCCTGGTGGCTGCATGGGGACTGCGATAAGCATGTTCCTAAGAAATAAGATGACATTTTGTAGGGTTCGTGAAACTAACTTTTAAGGGCGTCCAAAATGTTCATGTCTGATTAAAATGTACATGTGGTCTAGAAGTTGAAAGAACATGTGAAAAGACATCAGAGACCCCCCTGCAGGTGCTTCCTCGGATGATGAACGCCAAAGGTGCAGAAGAAAGACTGCCTTGTACAGTGATTTGGTGCACAAAATCGATGGGTTTTGATGCCTGAAACTGGACGTTGAACCACCGCAATTTGAATGGGGAAAATGATGATTCCTTGGGATCACTGGGATGTATAGCAACTCAAAAACATACAAATTGGATAGCAATTCTGGCAGAGTAGTGGTAGATTAAGTCTTTGTATGCATGTTTTTGTGGATTACCATACTCCCAAAAAGTTGGGAAGTCGCCATGAAACATTGGAAGATTTTCCGATTTGCCCAACAAAATGGATTGCGGATCAAGAATGGGAAGATCTAAGCTACCCACGAAATTAGAGTAAACATAAAGCATGAAAGATCTACCTGAATTTGGCCATCAAAAACGGAAATGTCTACCCAAAAGACTTGGGACGTCACACCATCAAAACTTGTGATGTTTTCCCACAGCAAAATATCTGAACGGTGATTGAAGTAAAGAACGCATCTCCATTCTAGGTTTGTTCGCAATATCCTGCGAAGGGTTGCCTTTGTTTTGCAGGGTCGCCGGATTGCCTCTGCATTAGTGTCGAGGTGACAAGAATCATTATAAGGAATCCCAGAATGGTCCCTTCCACTGTGTGCTCTGTCCTGTGTGCTCTTTTTCTGATACTCTCCCCTAAATTCAAACTTGTTCGATGATCTTCCCAGCTATAAACCTCCCCGAAATCCCAGTTTTTGTTGATGTGACCAGGGCATCCCCGTTTGATTCACCCATATCACTGGGTGATGTTTCCTCCCATGTTCATTTCCCACGGGGGGTTGCATCCCAAGCATCGTAAGTGGCTAACCACGGATCCAATGCCTGGGAATCACGTTGAAAAAATTGGTGTTTTACCCTCCGGTAATCAAACGCGGCAATTGGAAATCCTCTACAAATGGAGGGTTTAATGGGAAATTCATCTATAAATGGTGGATTTTCCATTGCCCTGTTTGATTACCAGAGGGTAGCCATCTTATCATAGTTATAATAGCCATAAAACATCATAAAACCATAGTTACCCTCTGGTTATTTGACATAGATATGAGTAATGGCCCATGTAGTTCCATGATTTATGATGATGTACCACTCTTCAAAAAGTGTGATTTGGCAGCCAGCAAGCCGTTCAATCACCGGGTATTATTTGTTGATGATATCCCAACTATACGTCCACATTATATGCCCATAATACCCATACAGCCATAGTTAAGCTGTTTAAACCCGATGAAACCTCCAAAAAAATGATGATTCACCATCATAATCCCATTATAAAACATCACCAAAGGGTAAGCTCCCATTTTCCCACTGAGGTGAGTACTTTCGGCTTTGGCTACAACATCGATCCTTGGGTACAGGAAGAGCGCTGGTCCAGTGGCTGGGGTTTATAATCTTCAAGCTGGTAAATAAACTGAATTTAGGGTTAAGGTATAAATTCATCAGTTTATATCCCTAGTTTTTGTTGGTCATGTGAGTTTACATAGATTTATATGCTCCGTTCGTTGTTCAGCTTATATCCTTAGTTCAGCTTATATCCTTATGAGTTCGCAGTATCATACAGTGAAGTTCGGAGGTAAATTTGCTCATTTGTTCACTTTAGACATTCTTCAGAAACCCAACTGTGAAATAGTCCCATCCCCTAATATTAAACACTCCCTAAATGGCCCCGAGTATGTGGATTCATCACCCTGTGAGAAAGGGGGATGTGATTATGACCATTATAGATCAGAAACATAAACCAACTGTTCTTTCGATCAGGTGCCACAAATCTTATGTACTAGAATAATCATACATTTCTTTCCAGCATTTTTTGGGGTACTGCCATAAACCAACCATGTGTTTTTTCCCGCTGTCCGAACGGCACCATGTCCCAAGGATAGCAACCTGTTGGTGGACATGGCGCATGGTGGTTTCGGTGTCTATTCCTTCATTCCCGACGCAGGATTTGTGGGGACCATCTTCGTGAACTACATCAGCAGCTTGGGACAATGAGTTACTTCGATGATTTTCCTACAAAAAATATAAACAATGATGACTTTCCATAGCAAACTGTTCGATTACCAACCGGGATTTTAAGCAAGAAAATATGAGGTATTGGTGAAAAATTGAGATAGATCAGCATGTAATGCATGCCTGATGTAAAACTCCTCGTTGTTTATACCATTCAATTCTGAATCTCTGTCAAGGGAAACTTTCGAGAGTGCTTCGTCTGACTGTCAGGTTGACGGCTAGCCTCACCCGACATGAGAGGATATGATGCGAATCCAAACACCAAGCCATCAAGAAAATGCGATTGCATACTCTTGCGAAGCTCAGACCATTTCGTCCAAAAATTGAGTGTTGCCCATGTGTTCCCCATGAATTGCCACCGTTTTGTGGGGGGTATACCGGTACACCAAACGCTGTCCCATGCTGCTGTAGCTCCAAGCGAAATGTTGAGCAGGTGAGCATCATCCCATTTAGTAAGAAGATCATCATCGTGGTGAGGGTAAGACCCCAATTCGTGGGGTTATCCTACATATCCCATCATTGTCAATGTATTGATATATAGTTTTCACTAACTATGGTTCCTAACCAGTTGTGGACTGTGGTTTTATCCTCCAAGTAAACAATCATTACTCATCCCAAATTATCCCATTATACTATTCCATTATTTTTCCACGATTATCCCATGATTATCATCATTAGACAGCCAATGCAGAGCCATTATATACCCATCATTGAGTTGGTTTTGAATCTCCCATATCATATTGGTTTTAAAATTGTATACGTATATAGATATATAGATATATAGATATATATATATATAGATATAGATATATATATATATAGATGATATATAGATATATATATATATAGAGATATAGATATATAGATATATAGATATATAGATATATAGATATATAGATATATAGATATATAGATATATAGATATATAGATATATAGATATACAGATATATAGATATATAGATATATATAGATATATAGATATATAGATATATAGATATATAGATATATAGATATATAGATATATAGATATATATCCCATTATACCCCCATAAATGGTTAGTTTGGTGAGTCCCCCCATGAAGCCATAATTCTCAGCCCAGGCAACATCCTGAGCACCATGTCACTGTCGGCCATGCTGGTGGTGGATCCCGAAGGAGGTATGGCATCTTTTTGGTTTCCGGCACCGGAAAATGAGAGGTTTTTGGGGGGAAAAAATCATCGAACTAAAAGCGCATTGAAATGAGAAAAACATGGAAAAAACATCTATTTAGATGGGAGGTTTTTCATGGCAAAATGAATCTGTAGAAGCATTTTCCAAGCCAGCCCTGTTTGACTAGCGGAGCCATTTTAAGGTGAAATATGGTCAGATGGGTGGAAATCAAAAAAATTGAACAAACCTCTGATTAGTCACAGTTTGTCCAGATTGTTTTCTGGGTCACTTGATTGGGTGAATGCCACGTGAAAATCCAGCTTTTTGTGTGGCCAAAAAACTGCAGCATCTGAGAGCTGTGGTGAAGAGTCTTAGGATTCAATGAACTTGTTTCAACCATGTTTGGGATGGCGATCCGGGATCACTCATACTTTTGTGAAGGGCTGAAACCACTGATAAGTGCATATTTCGCAATTCTGGGAAAACCAAAAACGCGACGTGTTTTTTTCGGGGCTCTGTGGTCACATTCAATGCACTGTCCATGGGAGGTTTAACCAACAACCAACGCCAGGTGAGATCCAAGAAGTTTATGGAGGCGGGAAGCCGCAAATGATCCAATGGTGGGTTTGTTTGAGAATGGGCTACCCCCAAAAAAAATGATGGTGAATCGTCATGTTCTCTCTACGTATGAAAAGGCAATAACGGGATGTGTCCCTTATTCTCGGACTAAGCCCAATTTGAGGCTTTGAGGACAATCTCGGAAACTGTAGCCTTTGCTGAGCTCTGCTGACTCATCTTTGTTTGAGATTGGGGAAGGAAGCTACAGATAGGGTTTATTGGCGTTGGAGCTCCACCTTCCATCAACCAGGGTTGATCCAAGAAGGTTGACATGCGGTGATGAAAGCTGCTGTCTTTAGTTGCTTGGATTTCTTTATTACTTTTGATCTGCGAAAAACCGATCACCCCGCACATTGCCGCAAGAATGGGTTAAACTCTTCCGACCAATTTTCCAAAGCCAAACAGGGCCGAAATCCCATGAATTCCATCCGAATTGGTTCCCTTCCTCAAATCAGCTTAGTACCTGCAGCTTGAAAGTCCAGGTTTGAAGGTTGAAGATGCTGGAAATGGCTGCAAGCGCTTGGATCTTCCCACCGTGCAGTATGGGCAGCCCAAGGCTGGAGTTATCTCCACTGAAATCATGGTGGTCTCATCTTAAAATGGGCACTTTAAAGCATGATTTTGGGGATTTGAACCTTGGGATAGCAGCAAAAATCATTGGTCAAATCCCCCATGTTGGTTCAAAAATCCAAAAAAAGTGATGTTTATCTCCTGACAAAGAACAGGGAAACAGGGGGACATCTGATCTAATGGATGGTCCAGAAACAACAGCAGGAGGGAATATCAATCTATAGGATGCATCACAATGCGGTTGAAATCATGATCTGTCAAAATCACATTCTTGTTGGTTTAGCACCTCCAGTTAAGTAGATTAAGCATGTTTTTTACAGTTTTACCCTTAGTTGGATAGATCCCATCTTTTTTGTGCCTCAACACTCACGAGGTACCACAAAAAATAACAACGTTGTTGTCTGACTGTCAGGACATAGTGCTGCGCATGTCGGTAGCCGATGGTGAGGCGCTGCCGAGAGGGTAGGGTGTGTTTTTGAGTGCAGCCATCGAAAATACCTTTGGTATTGGTAGTTATTGGTAGTTGGTGTATAAAGTTGATGCTACCACCTGGTTTTTGGACGGATGTCTATAATCATCGGAATACCTCTTGACAAAGCTCAATGGGAACCATCAGAATTGGTTGGGCAAATTGTTCAAAGATACTAAAGATGGTTTGTTGTGCTGAATATATCAAATTCATGTGGTATAGACACCCCTAGAAATCGAATATCACGCGTATGTCAACCTGGAACCAACCAATCAGATACTGTATCCTGGGAAATCTGACCATAGATCAACCAGCTTTGACAACGTTGAGGTAAGACATATTCCATAGCAAAACGGGAATGAAGCATTAGAATCTAGCTAAACCGACAAAAGGTTGTCACTTCATAGTTAAAGTGCAGAGACACTTCTCACACACCCAAACTTGATGTATGAACTAACCAACAGGAGATCCTCGGTAAAATGACTGATGTAAAAATGGTGGTCAAAAGTCATTTTGATGAAGGAATCTCTCACATTCCGCTAAAAGCAAGATTGCCCAAGAATGGACAACTAACAATCAATGAGTGTCCCTTCCCGTCGTTCCTGACTTGGGTCCCATCAAGCACCCATCCACCATTTGGGGTTGTCTCATAATCTCGAACCTGAAAATCTCCCACGATTACTCATTATTTCCAAATAGAAGTATATAACTATAAATAAGGGTATCTCATATTTTGAGACAGACCCCAACTGCAATAGGTACAGGGGTTAGATCCAATCTGATGAGTTTCCCCAATTACAAACCTACTTACGATAGTTATCTCCCTCATAAACCCAAACGTTCACCAACTGTGCGTCAACTTCGCCATTGAGCCCGGGCGTCTCACCTGGCAGGACGCGTACATCTCTGCGAAAGCCACCTACAAGTTGGCAGATGGAGAAGAACGCGAGACACCTCTGCAGGAGGCGATTGAGTTGATCAGTTGACCTTGGTGGACGAACCCTCTGGTGTTAAACATAGAGGTTTTAATGGGAAAATCATGTGAAAATGTAGGATGTTCCAGCCATGTTTGATTACCAGATGGATGAATCTCGATGAGAACCACTGAAAATGGAAATGTAATTGATAAATTGATGATTGCTTCATGGTTGATGTTGCGGTGGGGTTGAAGTGGTTTGGAGACGGCCGTAGTTTTGATCTGGTTTTGTTGGCAGTTCATGGGGAGCGAACATTCTGATAGTTGAAAATGTTGGCTGTAATCTGCAAGGCAGCTGCTAGGTATAAATGATCATGTGGCTAGTATTGATGAAAATATGCTGCATAGGCCAAGATACTGGCACGTCGTTCTCCAATATACCCTATATACATATACAATCATACATTTATATATATATATACACATAGTAATGTAGATAGAGAAGATGTAGATGTGGATATGAATATAGACATAGATAAGGATGCGAGGTCACATGGCCACTGGTAAATGCATTGGAAATGAAATAGCTACCCGCTTGGGGTATTGCTTGCCGCCAGCAACTGCTTGGTGGTGCAATGCTGGACAGCCTTGGCCCCAAATCATCGACCCAGAGCGGGTGTGTGACATCAGAATTTCAATATCAGTGACTGTGAAGATCTGTGTCGTCACAATATCTCACATGATTCCCTGGGCGTGTGACACCCCTGATGTTTGATTGGTTGGGGGATGATAGGCTGTACCCTTTATATATTGGAATTGTCATCATCCATAAACTGGGAATGCCATTCGACAGATTCGACAAACAGCCCAGTGGCGGATCTCTCAAAAAAAAACAACGTCCCCAGCCGCTGCGCTGCCAGGGCCTTGTGACAGATGAGCCCAGTATCAGTGAGGTGCCATCAGTTGGGATTCAGCCCCAATGACCATTTTGATGGAATTGAAACCATCCAAATATGGTCGGTTTGGAAAAAGGATGTGCTTTCCACGAATTGTAACTCTGGTTTACAAGCCATAAGCCATGTAGAAGTCTTGAAGTGGAGATATTCCATATAGAACTGGGAGTATAACCCATTTACTAAGTGGGATGCAGCCCCAAATATGGGTAGTGATCGCATGAGTCCCCAATTGTTGGATTACACCCCATAGTTTGTCGTTTTTTTTCCATCTATGAGTTTGTCTAAAAATGTGGGATACAACATGTGGTGACCAATTTGGTAAGGAAAGTGAGTGCGATCTGGCAGTCGCGGCTGAAGTCTGGCAGTGCCCACTGGGATCTGGAGCTGGCAGATGAAGTCCGGTCCGGCAGTGCCCACTGCGATCTGGAGCTGGCGAGGAGGAGCTGGCAGATGAAGTCCGGCAGTGCCCACTGCGATCTGGAGCTGGTGAGGAGGAGCCGGAGGAGGCGGAGAAGGAGGAGGAGGAGGCGGGAGAGGGCGGGCAGCTGTGATAAAATCTAACAGCCCTCACCTGGCAGGTGGGGAACAAACATAAAATCGAGAAAAGTAATTAGGCACACACGATCCTTGACCTTTGTGATTTGCAATTTTTTGGCAATGGCCTTCTCAGCGAGAAACTGGATGTTCTGACGCATAGGTTCAACAACTGGTGTAGACTTCAGGGGATAGAGCTGCTCGCTACTCATGTTGCAAATCTGTCTTTTTGATTTTTCCAATGTAAGTGCGCGTAAAACATGTTTGTTTGCTTTTATTGTTTGCGCGGTGATGAAAAGATAAGGCACTACCAGCAGCATATCCCGGTCACCGTTTTGGGTATTAGCAACAAAGACTACCCAGAGTTGAAGTTGAAGGCCTGGACGAACCGAATCATGACTGCTTTCTTAGCTACTTGCTTGGAACAAGCTTGCGCTGGCTTTGCAGTTGATGCTGTTCCTCCCAGACTGGCTTTGGCAACAGCAGCTATGAAAAAATTAAGCCAATGGCTACTGGCTGTTGAAAGAGCGCCGCGGTATCTGTCACCAAGAAGCTGAACACATGAACAATTTGGGGAACGAGTGGCTTTACAAACCGAATCATAGGGTTTTGGGTTCCAAAATGTTGACACAACCCCGTGCATGGGCGATACCCTTGATAGACCACCAAGCACAAATAAAGATGGTGGTGGACGAGCAATTGTAGCAACCCAAAACAAGATATACAAGTAAAGTCCTACTACAATAGTGATGATTTACCTTTCTATATGTTTGGAAGTTTCTATGATTCCTAAGTCTTGGGTCGCAGATCATATCACTCGTGTCTTGGAGTATGACGATGCGTCTTCACCCCCAACATCATAAAAACACCCCTTACAAACTGATGGGGGTGTTGATTCCCATTGCATTCCAATAATTCTCAGATTGGACCTGTCACATTCTATCAAAGCAGATCCTACTATGTCTCCTATGATAGCCTCATTAATGGGATTGGAACCTCCAAGATGACATGTTTGCTGTTTATATATCCCGATATGTATATATATATATATATACAGTATATAGTTCAATATGATGCACACACGTGTATGTATACATATATATATATATACACATCTACATATACACGCATCATATGGAATGATAACAAAGAGAACATACAAGATATTAACAGCAGTACTGATAATCACAATATATAGAATATATCAACAATCAGTAATGATCACAATAACAATAGCGATATATATATATATACCCTATGGAAGAATGTAATGATATATGGATGATATGTATATATACTGACAAAGTACACACACTATCGAATCATGTAATAAATTGTAATAATATAGATACATATATTCTATAAATATGTTTATGTATGTATAGCTTATATGTCCCACAAAGTATATCCCAGGTGTCCTTGCAGCTCTGGCGCTCGCGCTTTGCTGATCTTCTGGAGCAGGAAACGGGATGGATGGGGAGATCATGGGAAATTACCCAGCAACTTATTGGGAGATCATAGGAATCTATTGGGAAATCTCTAGAAATAGAGGTTTTAATGGAAATTCTATAGGAATTTAATGATGATTACCGGATGGTATATTGGGATATCATAGGAATAATTGCCACAAATTAGATCAGAGAAAAGGGAGAAAAAGGGATATCTTCATGAAATCCCAGCAGTTCAAAAACTGGAAAATCCCTCAAAGATGGTTGGTTAAAAAAAAAGGATTCCCAGCTCATGGATCATAGTGATCCCCAATCTACAAAGGGTAGTATAACTTTATGGAGAAATCCAGAGAGTGAGAAAATGTAGGTCCAAAGCCAACCATTCTATCAGGGTGCGTTACGGGGGTATTATATGGGATATAGAACCGACCATGTCATATGGAAATTCCATGGTTTTTGCCAAAAAAATAAGGAAAGCATGTGTAAAGAGATGAGTGAGCATCAATCCTGCAAAAACGTATTGCACTGCTGAAATGATATATAATATGGTTGTTGCCCAGTATAGCCATTTTAGAGGGAAAATAACAATTCTGGTCAAATTTCACCAATGGTCAGGAGATATCTTAAATTGCGCGGGATACAACCAACAGTATGGGGATGTGTGTGTGTGTGCAATCTGTGAGCCTGACTTATGTCCGCGAAAATGCAGCGTTTCAAGTGAATAACATTGGATTTTTCAGGTGTTTACTGATGTTACTGAGTTCAGACCGAGGATTAAACAAGCCAGTGAAATCATATTGCTGCTTAGTTCTCTTCCATGATATCCCCAGTATATTTCTTTGCTACACCGAGCTCCAACAGGCCATCTCGCATCACGATGCAGCGCCTTGGTGGTTTTCAACCCATGGTGGGTCCCGTGATGTCATCCGGATTTGATGGCTATTTGCTGGGGATTTCACGATGATTTTTCGGGACTGGTGATTTACGTCACTGATGGTTGCATACTGAATGTATCAAGTGTTTAACAGTGGTTTTAACAATCGAGTATTTTATCAACTAGTCAGATATACATATATATACATGTAGATGTACATGGAAGCATTGATACTAATCACCCGTAATCAACAAACAGTGGATACAATCCGCAAAAGCATTGGATACAACTAGCAGTTAGGGATGCAAGTCATCAAATATATTCGATAAATGGTTCGGGGTTGTACAATTTGGTTTAGTGGGGATTATGAACTGACGGACGGTGGGAATCCTGTTCACAGCCAACCGGTATACAAGGGTAGGATTATTTAAGGGACGAAAGAAACCGATTTAACCACCACAAATTTGTGTTTTAATATGGTGAACAATTTAGCCATCGAAATTTTAGTGATGCGCTGATTTTAAGTATCAATTTTTGGTATAATGTGTATAGAATCAACCATGTTATTGTGGTATTATGGGATACAATCGGATGTATAACCAAAGAATGTGGGGATGGAACTGGGTGACTCTAAAAAATGAAGGATTTATGCCACAATACAATATATGACCGCAAATGGCAAAAATGATGATGATCCTGTAAAAAAATCATTTGGGGGCAGCCCCTTTTGAGAGACACTCGTTTTCTCATCGGTGATGTTCACCTTCGTGGACACAAACTGTCAGAAGGACTTAAATAACCCCAACGGTGGGATTGAATCAACGCCAATTTTGAGGGTTATCCGAAACACATGCTTACTCTTAAATGGGTATCCCTGTGATTGTTGAGTATTTCTCAAAAAAAATGGCTGGTCAAGGGCGAAAAGCTGTGAACTCCATGCTGTATGAGAGTCTGGAAGAAGATCTACCTGTTGGAAATGACACCATGGTGAGCATGAAAGGAAGGTGGATGGTAGCCATCTCAGATTTTTTTTTGCTTTGTTGGGATTAGATGAACTGTAAGCAATGAATTTCTGCCATCAAAATAGCAGAGAGCAAACCGGATAGGCCGCCCCTATGAGACAATCTGCAAGGTGAAGATCCACTGAGCAGCTAACTTGGTAGTAGATGGTGACAGTTAGTATGGAGCCGATTCCTAACGTATGATGATCGTGGTGGTGCCTGGCAATGCGCCTTGCTATATTTATATGGTTATTGTGTGTATGTGTGTGAAAATGTATAAAATTGTAAATACGTATATAATCAAATAAGCTGGATAAATGTGTACATATATATATATATGTCTACGTATGTGTATATATATATATACCTATTCACGTCCATTATACACCTCTTAGATATCCGTTTGGTTGCGGCTACCACAACCAAGTTTCCCTTGGGCCGCCCAGTTGAAACTGCTCTCAGACCTCTCAAGTACAATTCGCGCCTCACAGCACGAGGGGTTTGAAGGGGGACATGGTTTAAGCGTCTAAGAAAACATTGGTGAGACGGATGGTTAATGATACTTTTATTGGGTGGTGTTTAACATTGGAATTACCCAACAAAAATGGAGAAATTGCAAAATTGTTTGGGGATTCAACCAACAATAATGGAGTTAAATGGTGAAATAAACATGAAAAATGGGAATGTAACCATAGATAAGTGATATCAGCATCAATAATATATTATAACAACCTCACCACGCGACGTCACAGAAATGCAGGTTCGTGAGGGTAGTTCTCCCCAGGTGACTGTTGCAGGTTGGAGAAATGGTATCATTTGTCCAGATTATTGTTCTTGTTGCTACTTTTATCACAGTTAGATGAGTGTATTTAGCAAACTATATGTGCTGAATCGTTTTAACGTGGGGATATTCGAATCGTATCCTGTAAACCTACAGAGAGTTGGATTTATTTGGGTCACATATCGTCGATGGGTTAACAATGGGTGAAATGGATAAATGCCAGGTTCAGTTAAAACCACAACTGCACCATCTACTTTTGGAAGGTGTTCTTGATGGTCTGTCATTCTGAAGGAAACAAATACTGGGGTTTTGACCTTACTGCTCGGGTGTGGACTTTGAACATTCCAGAAAAAGGGAGTTCTCGGATCAAAATTTGTGTTCTGTTGGACCTGATCCATTGGGCGTTCCGTGCCACAGTTACTGCTCAACTCCCAGATTTGTTTTCAGGAAAATGTTACAGCAAAGCCTTTCTCTCTGCATATGTTCAGTATATTCTTGGATTCAATTCTGAGATCCGTTTGTGTATTTGCATCGACAAAATGCTGGTTTCAACCCCATTTTTGGGTGATAAAAAGTCATGGTTGTCCATCCGAATAAAACGCAATCAGCCAAGCGAACTGCCGAGAACAGAAGTCCTTGGACGATGGCTATGATCAAGATCCGCCACTGACTGAGATTCTTGGGGTCTGGGGAAATGATGCAAGCATATGGGGTTGTTAATCATAAGAATGTGGTTTTACCAGTCAACAATATGATAACATGGTTAATAGTGGCAAAAATTGTTAATTCTATGATGCGATAGTAGTAGGTATAGAATGGGAATCTTATGGGAATCTTATGGGAATGGAACGGGAATAGGCTTATACTTAGTAGTTCCTGGGGAAACTCAATGGACGGGTACTTTAGTACGAGTTCATCTTTTGCAACATAAATGGGGAGACTGACCTTGCTTGGGACGGTGTTCATCATCCCATCGAAGATCCATGGACGGTGCCTGTCAACTGGGGTGCAATCCAATCCTCCTCAAACATGGAATGCTGGAAATTCCCCATGTAGTTCGATGATTTTCCCAAGTAGGACATATCAAAACCGAAGCTGCGAGGATTTCCAATTGCCCATCTTTGTTTGGATACCCATTGATTACCATTGGTAGAAAAACCCAAAGAATTCTTTAAAACTAAGTTGATAAACCAGATAGTTTATGCCAATTGAATACCCAATTCCCCATTTGTTTGGCATAGAATTTTCCATGGTTGTTGGGACCGAGTGGGACGATCCACCTTGGAGGTTGGCGTCGCTTTTGCCTTGGCTGATCCAACTGTTCACCTTCTCTAATTATTTGAGTTTCGTATGTTTGCCCATTAGAATCGTTAATGTCATTAGACTAAACGTGTTGAAACGTGCTCATTGCTGTCTTTCTGTTTTTCCCTTCTTTTCTTAGCCAAGGCGATTTATCTTGGTCACCTTTCAGAAAACTCTACATGTGGGGTTTCGTTATGATAGGTTTGGTGCTTCGCTGTCTTGTTGTCTTGTGTTGCATTTGCATGTACGTTGTGCTAGGTTTGGGTGGCTGTAGCGCGTTGTTGTCCATGATGTTTCCATGTGTGGTTAGGTTCCAGTTCGCTCTGTCACGTCATGGTACTCAAATGCACTACACCGCTGTAATGTAATGCCATGTCATTTAATGTAGCTAGATGTAGTGTAAAAAATGTACAGGTTGATGATTGCATCTGTTTAAAGATGGTTGTTTACAACATGGAATCAACTAGTGCGGGTGCAACACAACATTAACGTAACGCAATGTACCTTATTTTCCAATGAAATGCTCATACTGTAAGATATTTTGACTTTGTAAGTTACTGTGATAGTGTATATATATATACATGGTCATATAGTCATGTAGCGCGATGCAATGCAATGCAATGCAAAGGAATGTGGTGTCATGCAATGAAATGGGCGTATGTATGTGTGGGTGTGTGTTGTGTGCGGCTATCGTGGGTGTGGAGGAAATATGTATATATATATACATATGTATATCAAACATATGGTCTTGTATCTCACTTCCCTCTTTGCATCAAATCTTCCAATAGTGTCATCTTCTCTCACCCAAAAAATCCATGTTAAGTATCCAAAGTGTCAACAGACATCTTCCCAATTCCCAAGACATGTCTCCCTGAAATTCTCCAAAGTTCCAGAGTGAACTTCCCATGTGCGGCGCTCGAGGTTCATCCACGATCTGCTACAGGACCTTCAGGGCGAAGCCATTGATGCCGTGGAGCTCGCCGCGTTTCTGGCCATGGCTACGTAGGGGGGTTCACCGTTTCGGTGAAGCATCAAAAAATGTGGAGTTCATGGGATTGTTCATACCCTCTGGTAAACTAACATAGCCACATAGCTATTAAAAATGGCCATAGAAATAGTTGATTTTCCCATTAAAAATCTTGATTTTCCATAGTTATGTTAGTTTAGCAGAGGGTATATCTTATGAAGTCATGACCTAATCAAGATGGAGGTTCAAGCAACAAATCATGGGGATATTGATCTGGATGGGATATACAACCAACAGTATGCGGTTGAGGTGCTGAAAATGAGCTATTCCTTCAAATGATTATTGTCATGGGGAATATGATGATCAGCCATCGAATTGGGGGGGCACCTATTTTCATGATTAAAACTAGTCATTTATTGGTGGTATAATGGGACGGTTTTGGTGATATATGTTCTAAAAAAGTGGCTTATATTCATGGGTTGTTTTTTAACGGGGGATGAAACTCCAGAAGTAACTTGTTGGTGGTGTCATGTCTTCCCACCTTATTTGAGATCATGATCCCCCAAGAGGCCTGAGGCCAAGAACCGAAGGCCACATCTACCATTTTTTGTCGGGCAACATTTTTTGGCCAAGTATGTCTTTGATTCTTGAGGTGTTTTTGGAGAAATGCAGGAGCAAAATTCCGGAAGCTGAATTTGGGTGAGGGACTCGCATGAAAAAATGAAATCAGAATGTTGTGGCGATACAAGAGCTAGAACCTCCAACTTATACATGATTCTCAAAATTGAAGAGAATCAAGTGTTGTGGGTATTCGGGCGGCACTTGACTTGCGTATATTTTGGATTGTCAATCTCCTGAAGCATTAGGGATGATTCGCACCAACAAGTAGAAAATTTCAGGTTCCCAACCAGCAACGTCATTGGATGATGCATGTCTTACTTTTTGGTTGAGTTGTCGAAGGAAGTTTAGAAGCTAAACCTTCCGACAATATGGACAGATGGAAAAGCACAGCCATGAAGAAAGTCAGAAGAGAGAAGATAAGAGATGAGANGAAAAGGTAGGAAAGTCGCGAAACACTGTGTTTTTCCAATGTTTTGTGGCTCCGGAGGGTCGAAAAGTAGGCTCGCTAAAGCGACGGGTGCGGAGACATCTTGGCAGATGAGACATGAAAAATTGCACGCCGTTGTGGCGCGAAGCACATTTGGAAGTAAAAAGTGTTAAAACACCGCAGCTTCGGACCACTTTTGGAAGTTGCGATGTGCGAAGCACATTTGGAACTAAAAAAGTGTTCAAAACTGTGGGGTTCGGAGCACTTTTGGAAGTTGAGCTGTCGAAAAAGTGCACGGCGCTGTGGCGCGAAGCACATTTGGAAGTAAAAAGTGTTAAAAACTGTCGGTCTCGNTTGGAAGTTGAGATGTCGAAAAAGTGCACGGCGCTGTGGCGCGAAGCACATTTGGAAGTGAAAAGTGTTAAAAACTGACGGTCTCGGACCACTTTTGGAGTTGAGATGTCGAAAAAGTGCACGGCGCTGTGGCACGAAGCACATTTGGAAGTGAAAATCGTAAAAACGTGAGGGTCTCGGACCACTTTTTGACGATTCGATGACGACTCGATGTCGAAAAAGTGCACACCGTTGTGGCGCGAAGCACATTTCCATGTCAAAAGTGTTAAAAACTGAGGGGTTTTAAGCAAATTTTGAGATGTCAGTTAACTAACTAAACTAACAACTTAACCACTTAACAATTGAACAACTTAACAACTTAACCACTTAACAACTTAACAACTTAGTTAATTACTTTGTCAGTTCGCTAGTCAGTGAGTCAGTCAGTTAGTCAGTCAGTTAGTCAGTTACTCAGTTTCAGTCAATCAGTCAATCAATCAAAGAATCAGTCGATCAATCAATCAATGCTAGTCAGTTACTCAGTTAGTCAGTTCGTCAGTTAGTTAGTTAGTTAGCTAGCTAGTTAGTTAATTAGTTAGTTAGTTAGCTAGCTAGCTAGTCAGTTACTCAGTCAGTCAGTTCGTCAGTTAGTTAGTTAGTTAGTTAGTTAGTTAGTTAGTTAGTTAGTCAGTTAGTCAGTTAGTCAGTTAGTCAGTTAATCAGTTAATCAGTTAGTCAGTTAGTCAGTTAGTCAGTTAATCAGTTAGTCAGTTAGTTAGTTAGTTAGTCGGTTAGTCGGTTAGTCAGTTAGTCAGTAAGTCAGTTAGTCAGTTAGTCTGTTAATCAGTTAGTCTGTTAATCAGTTAGTCAGTTAGTCGGTTAGTCAGTTAGTCAATTAGTCAGTTAGTCAGTTTGTCAGTTAGTCTGTTAATCAGTTAGTCAGTTAATCAGTTAGTCAGTTAGTCAGTTAATCAGTTAGTCAGTTAGTCGGTTAGTCAGTTAGTCAGTGAGTCAGTTAGTCGGTTAGTTAGTTAGTCAATTAGTCAGTTAGTCAGTTAGTCAGTTAGTGAGGCAGGCAGATAGATAGACAGATAGATAGGCCGACGCTCCAACGTGGAAAGCTAGGTACTCACCCAAGGCTCTGCCGTTCTTGCATCCCATCAACTCACCTCTCCTATAGTTTGCTATTCCTGAAACTTCCGCCACCGCCTTCTGCGGTACTACTGGTATGGACTTGTATTCAAAAGCCACACCAAATACACGGTGGCAGCCAATCATTTTGATGATACTCGCCATGTACACAGTGTACGACTTTTGGCCCGCTTTTGGACGGGGGAAACGGTGGAAGCTTGCGATTGGTGTTGCGGAGCTCCTCCGTGGCCTGCACCGAAGGCAGCAAGAGGTCTTGTTTAGCCTTCGCGCACATGCGGAGATTGGAGATTGTGGGCATCCAGGACCTCTGCCCTCAGTATGTACATCTATATATAATCGGGATGAGGACATTTGTAGAATCTCAACAATTGATAACTCAGGTGCAGGAGTGAAGGCATGTATTTACACATGGAGATGCACATGGCCCCCATTCCTAGCGGCCCCAGCGGCTCCAATCCAAGGTTCCAGAAATGGGGTCGACACTACCTGCCATCCTTGATGTTTGCCCATCGAAGACAGATGTGCAACAACTTCAAGGCAACTGGTGCGACCTTTTCCGTTGATGTTTGGACACACCGATTGGAGAATCACAGAGGAAAGATGTGGAAAGTGTTTTCATGCTTGGAAATGATCAAAGAAACCATCCAGTCAAAGAAACCTGTTTGAAAGGATGTATAGGATTGAGACTGGTTACAATTTGGCATGTCAATGGGACGAATGGATCTCGACTATCATTTGAGCATTGTAAAAGTGTGTATGTAATTTCTACTAAAATTCCTAAAATGATGGAGTCCTACTATATAATCCCAAGTGCTCCCAAACTCCCAGTTCTCGTTTGAGCCGCGGTGAAGCTTGGTTTCTCTCGGAACAGGACCCAGGGGTGCAGCACTATGGTGGAGAGATGTTTCAGGTGCTCCGCATGGGGCTGGGCACGGATGGGAAACCTGGATTTGGTACATTTTCCCAATGGGAAATCCACTATGACTGGGGAATCCATAGGAAGTATTGTTTTTGGGGGTTAGTTCCTTGAGAAAATCCAGGGAAATTGGGGAATCCAAAGTGAAAAATGAGAATCAACCACCCGTATTGGATGTGAACGAAGGAAAGATATTGGATTGGACCAATGAAATAGGGAGGTAATTACACAATGTAGGATTGGGGAAAGGAACTGGGCACCCAAAACATGGGAAGGTTGAATACTGAGAATGCTGAAAAAACCTGGTTGTCTTTGGTGTCTCAAATGTTGACCAATACCAGTGGACCAATACCAGTGGATGTTATTTTGCCATCTTGCTTCAGAAGAGGATATCCGACAGGGTCAGAAGGGTGTTTGAAGGTTCATGTCAAGCTATTGTGAACCAGAGAAAGGAAAAAAAAACAATTTTTGTCCACGCTTAGATTATCCTGCATTTCGCTGGCCATAAACATTGCAACATATTCTTTAATTGTTTTGATAGGTCTCCAAGATCTGGGATCATCTCTCAATGATCATCCCCATGTTGTTCTGCATACCATGTTATACTCGCCGTGTTTACATCACCATTCCAAGTGGGTGTCCCAGATAGGCTTCGGAAACATAACATGAAAATCCATGGGTACCTTAGTAAAATGATCCACCAATGGTCGCTTTTCTACCTCTATCTTAATTCTTCGAGGTAATTAGATACGCATTTTGTAAGAAACAAAAAAACACATGTCGAAGTCCACTGTGTAAAATGTTATATCCCAATTTTTGGTGGGTTAATAGTGGGTTATCCCAATTTTTGGTGGATTAAATCCCATAGAAATCCCTTTCAAATGGCAGGCTTTCAAGGCACCACCAAGCCGCCACCAAGCCGCCACCAAGCCGCCACCAAGCCGCCAGGCCCTACGAGACGAGGCAGATGAAAAGTTCAATCAGCCGCTCAGCGACGGAGTGACTGGCGAATGGATGGTTAATGATCATCCATAGTATTGTAGTACTGTTCGTTAATGATTATACATAGCTAATGATTAACTAGTGGTCATATAATAAAGTCATAAATACATAGTATTGTAGTATTATAGTATTGGTGAATGGTTTGCAATTGGCTTTGTAGTACTATGTGTGGTACGTTATAATGCTATTTAAATTTATAATGGGTTTTGAAATTGCTTTACAGGGTATAAAACTCCTGCCAAAATAGTCGTAATTGTCTTTCTATCTCTTTGGGGGTTACCATAAGCATAAACACGTAGATGTTCGGATATGTATATATGTATGCATGCCAATAGTATGTTTATATATTGTATTTAAATGGGATATATGGGGTATAAACCTCTCAATCGGCATAAATTTAAAGTGGTGTTATGGGACAAAAACAACAATTGCCAAGTGTGAATATATGGATCTTAACATGCCTATATCATATCTGGATTAACTGTGGTATAACACATACAGCACCTGGATTATCTAACCAACTAGATATCCTGGATACATTGATTGAATGATTGGGATTGGCTAGGCATGCCCTCCTTCAAATTTTCAGCACAGGTACCGCCATCTGTACTTTCTTCTCACAGGGCAGTCTCCGACAGCTGTTGAGAACACCCAAGCGGATTTGTGAATGCTAATCTGGTTTGAAAACCGTCAAATGTGGTTGAAAAGTTGGAAACCTGGAAATATGAAGTGAAGAGAAATGATAACATCCCTGAAAACACTCTTCTATTTTTGGGGGGCTTGCTATAGATGTGTCATTCCATTTCCCAGAAGGATCCATCATTGTGATGGTGGTTTTGATCTCTTTGATGTTTGAAAGGCTATGAACCAAATTGAAATAATGAAGCAATTCTAGTGTGTGAATAATGATTCCTAATGATTCCAGAACAAATGATCCCAATGATAGTTTTTCTCTTGAATTATTATCAAATGATCCTAGACTACCAATTCCACTGTGGACTTCCATGTCCGTCACAATCATCAAAATCAAATGATAACTATCCTTATAAAGAATTAAACAAATGAACAATGAACAAATGATAATCATCAAATAACAAGTATGGCCTTCCATGGCATTCCATGGCAGATCTCTGGTGCTTTCAACGGCTCCTTCATCACCACCACATCGCTGCTTGCTTTTACTCAGGCTTCCTCCACCAGAGCCCACCAGGACGGCAGAAGAAGTATGTCGTGATGCATCATGGGGTGGTGAAGTAGCGTTACGTCATGGGGATCATTACCCGGATCATTACCGGATCATTACCAATAATGATAGTTGATTATAGTTCATTATAGTTGATTATAGTTGATTATAGTTACTAGTGGTTGTTGATCATCATTAGTTATCAATAATCCTTAATCAATCTGTTCATAGTTAATAGTGGTAATCATCATTGATAATCAATCCTTGTCGATAATCACAATAAAGTATTGATATTTGCTAGTATGATGTTTGATCATTGACACGTAAACGAGAATGTTCATTGCTTATTATTGATGTTCATTGTTCTCTCATATTTGATTTAGTGATTATTGACGACACTTCTTGATGGGGATGACTATTGTTTTTTCTATCAGGTACCAAGATTATTGTTTACTAAGTTTACTACCTGTTGTCATTCCTGCAGAGATATCGATCAACCAGCAGGTTTGGGGAGGTCAGTTTGGGAACATCTAGGAACTGCTCAGTGAATACCTCAATTGGGTACTGCACAACAACCAAAATCTCTGGCTTCGGGTCCCAGTGACGTAGAGTTAACGGCAAAGATATGTGAACATACCAATCGTCGGATGGCGCAGCCTGACCATGTTGATGTCTGTCGACATCCCCCGTTTGATTGCAGGAAGTCACTGAGTTTGTCAATGGTCGGACAAGTGGAATGGTAGTGATAGTCCCAAAAATCAAGACTACAGGTACTAAGAGTTTTTACCCAATCAGGTGATCCCAACATCCTTCACTATACTCTTCAGTGAATTAACCATTACTGTAAACCTGTTTATTTTCCATGACACGTTTGATTAGCTTCCCCGTATACTGTACCACTTCCATCTCGACAATGACGAGCATCTTCGGCTTGAAGCCACCTGCAAAATAAGTCACCAATCCGCCTTTTGCTTGCTGGTGCTAAACGTAGGGAATGGGGGTTGCTGGGATGATTATTTTCATGGTTATTATAGGTCATTCCCCCATTCCCTCTTCGCGTTTCGGAGAGCACCAAGAATTCCACTTCCTTCGCCAGGAGCAACGTTCGCGGCTACACCTACTCAGCCGCGCCAGTGCGGAGCATGGCCATGTACAATGACGCCAGCGCCGGATGAAATGGGGTAGAACGCCCAACCAACCCTTGAATACAGAAACTGATCATCAACTTTGGGAATTCTTGCACGGATGAAGTGATTTTTTTCCAAAATTGGGGTATATGGGGACAGATCACAGCAGTTTAGATATTTGGAGGGGATGAACATGCATAAAATCCCGGCTACTTTGATGTTGCCAGTGCAAGCTTTTGTCCACTAGCCATACAGCAACCCCCAAGAAAGATAGAATTCATACTAAAAGGTTGCACTGTTGACCTTTTTGGGGGGAGCTTAGTGATTATACCCCCAAATTGCCAACCTCTAGGTGAAAATACATATTTCAAACCAGAGGTTTTATTTCATGATCAAAGATCAAGTGAAGACCCGTCAAAATCAAAAATGTCAAACTCCAAGGTGCCGACTGGAACAGTCTTCCAGGGTCCTAGATCTTGAAAAATCTACTGTACCCTTCCAATTTCACGGGCGTGGTTTAGAGTAGCATTTGCAATTATGAGCCACTTTGATCTGTTACCTGATGTTGCTTGGGCCTTAAACTAGCCACAAAAGTGGTGGTTGGAGAGTTGAATGGGAATCAGAACCTCAACAAATCCAACAATCATACAATTCTGGAAATCTTTGGAAAGACCTGCAATGATGATCATCCGACACAGCGATCGCTGCAGTTCCGAATTTGTTTCTGAACACTGGGTGGCACCTGGAGCAAAGCTTTTGAAGGCAGGCTGTGATCCCTTTGTGTCAGCTATTTGGTTTAGCAAAACTGAATCTCTGGTTGGTGATGTTTATTTCTTCAATGTCAGCGCCACAGTGGGAAACAGAGAACATCACCCCAACCAAAAGCTGTTTGTTGTGGCATCACCACCGGATTTGAAGCCAGAGCTCAAGTGCAGAATCTTCGGAGCTCACCAGCCGCCGCCCGAGAAAACCGGGCGTGGAACTGCTGTAATGGCTGGACCGCCAAAAGTTTCCGCTGCGCGACGATGGTGTGTTTGGAAACAGGTTACCCCAAAATTCCCATGAAACGTGATCCACCATTTAATCACAATTCGAAGGTATGCAATCCCATTTTCAGACACACATTTCTCACATCCGCATCAAATGGTGTCATATGCATATATATATATATGTATATATATATATATGTATATATATATATATACGTGTGTATATCCCATGATGTCCCACTGTGTTCCCATTTTACCCATTGCAGGGTTCCAGGCAACACGTGTAGCCATCGCCCAGGCCTTGCGTCCTGGTCGAAGGGTGAAAATCCGTGGCTTGGTGCAGCAGGCGCGGTGGGCTGGCACAGGAAGTTACTTGGAGGATCATCCCACAACTCGTAACTGGTAAGTAACCATAGTTATAAGCCATTTATCAATGGGATAATCCCACTAATGGGGACTTACTAAGTAGGCTTAGTAGCCACTTGCCAAGTGGCATGATCCTCGAAATAGGATATAACCAATGTTAACTAAACGATTGATGGGAAAAGAATCGGGTACAATGATATGTATGATGATAAGGATGGGGCAATAATGATAGTGGTGGTAAACTTGAGAGATCATGATGCAACCACAGTGAGAATTATAGTTGGTATTATATCTACACACAAATGATGATACATTGACTTATTTTTCCATAACAAACAATAGTAACAACTAACTGTATGGCACTATAACTGATTTGTCAACTAAAGAATTAAGAATAAGAGGTAAATATCAGCAAGTATGGGCAAAAAAGTGGGAGCTTATGAAACAACCACACTAGTAATGAGAATGTGTATAAGAGTAATTACTACACAATGAGACAACCAAGCTTTAACTATGGTTGTACAAACAATTAGTGGGGATTTCATTTTGATTGTAGTGGGATGTATGGGATATATTCACTATTTAGGAACATAGTGCAAGATAATTCCCAATCAGAATATACACCCATTATCCCCATTATTACATGTGAGAACAGGGATATGTAATCATGTATATACACATATCCTCATGTTTATCCCCATTATTTCACTATTTCATGGCCATTGTTTAGATTGTTATTAGATGTTTCACCACGAAACTACGCTGCCACGCCCAGAGGCAGAACTCAATGGCCAGTTCGGTCGGCTGCTCCGATTGGTGACCCGGCGCGGCTTGCTGTGATTCTTTGGAGCCATGTTGATCGAAGGTAAGTAGTGGACCCCATAAAACACACCATGCCCATTGTGTTTACTTGGTTGTGGCTCATGAACTTTGAGAAACCAAAGCTTGTCATCTTTGGTTTATCACTTTTCGATTGGAGCTATACCTCAAAGGCCACTGCCATGGTTTCACAGCAAGGTTGGTAGGAATTGAACTTGGACCCATGCACTTTCAAGTTCTTGAAAGCAAGTATATACACTACCCAAAAGTCTGATTGTTAGTCATCTTCTGTTGCAGATTTGGTGGCAACAATGGCTTCATCTCGCGGTTTCGGCGTACGCATTAAATGGAGGCTTTAATGGGAAAAGCATCTACAAATGGTGGATGTTCCATATCCAGATTTGTATACCGGATGGTATATCCCACTTACGATCATTGTCGTCTCATGATCATGTCAGTATCGTACCAGTATCATATCCCTCTCATATTGCATCATCTATGTAAAACATATCACTATAATGGCATTATTGTATCATGCGTTATCATTCCTCTGACATCAGTATCATATTACTCTCATATCAGTATCAATCATAGCAACCCCAGAAAAAAGATATATAGAATTTGATAAACCCCTGCTAAAATAGTGATAAATTACTTGAAATTACGTTTCTATTTTTTGGGGCTTGCTATATCTCATACCATTTGGATGAATTATAATGGCCGAACTGTGACGTCACTGGAATGGTGGTTTATTTACATGGGGAATCATCCCTAAATGGTGGTATGATAACAGCTATCTTCAGGTCAATGAATTATCATTAATCCATATGATATCCCCACATGGCCATGTTGTATCATATTGGGATATAAAGTGGATTATTTATAAATCAATATGCCCAAATATGGTCCACATAATGAAGATTATTCCCTATATAACAGAAATCAGACAATATCAATGACAATGACAATGATAATGACAATGACAATCACAATCATCATCGTCGTCGTCGTCGTCGTCGTCGTCGTCGTCGTCGTCGTCGTCGTCGTCGTCATCGTCATCGTCGTCCTCATCATCATCATCATCATCATCATCATCATCATCATCATCATCATCATCATCATAGTCATAGTCATAGTCATGGTCACAATTAAAAAAAAACACCTGAAAACTACCAAACATCCCAATATATCCAGAACCCGCCCAGGACAGCTCGGTGGATCCACCGCGCTGGTTGCTGCGGATGAAGGGACACAAGGAGGCCGTGGAAACTGGAAAATCCCCGCACCAAACGGAAGGTTTTCAGGAGAAAATCCTGGGAAAAGATAGGAAAACCCACTATAAATGGAGGGTTATAGCCCGAAAAAGCATCTGTTTTTTTGGATGTCACGGGGCCATGGGGATTTAACTATGTTTCAATGGGATTTTGAACCATCACGCATATGGGGATATAATTGATAAATCTTGTTTTATGCGGAGATAACGGCGATATGCTGGGATATACATAACCAACAATAATATGATACCTGTTGATTGAAAAATCATACTAACCAATATGATCACAATTCATCAGGGGAATCCCGTTCTCAACCAACCCGCATAAAGAAACGACACAGGGTATTGAAAGCTGCTCAAGTGAGGCGGTCAATTAAACATCGGTGGGATCATGGAATTTGTGTGTGCGTGTGTGTGTGCGTGTGTATGTGTTTTATATGAATATGGACAATGGGATTAGATTAAGAATCTGGTGATCACCAATTGAATCCACTGGAGGTTTATTCTTCAAGTCTCCAGTAAAAAAATCATCCGTAAGAAACCACCATGGATTTCAATACTAAACTGGTCAAATTGGTTGGATGATTTGGGGTACCCACTATTTCATGAAACCTCCACATGGCTATCCACTACTAAACATCTATGTTTCAACGGTCTTCCAAGGGATAAGATCGCCAGGTGATTTATCGCCTGCTTCCCGAACGATTGCGCCTGGCTCCCTTGCCAAAGAGGTGGGGTGGTCCATTGCCACGGGTTCCCGGAGGCCCTGGTCCGACCCCATTGCAACTGCCTAGGCCTCGGCTAGAGGAGCCGGAGGCGTGGTGCAGTCATGGCATAGGATGAATATGTCAAAACCATTGGTGAAAGGAATAATTAATGGTCAATCATTGGTTAATCATGAGTTCATTATTGCTACAATTAGCAATTCTATGAAGGTTTCCTAAAATGGGGAACCCCAAGTCACCATAGGTTTCAATACTGAAAGGGTTTAATTTGGATGGTTTGGGGGTACGTCCACTTTAGGAAACCCCCATATGGTGGTTAGTCATTGGTTCATCATTGGAAAAGGCATTTGTTTTGACTGCATGATTAAGTACGGTTAAGGTATATTGACCATATTCGTCATATTAGCTATATATTTTGTCGTGGTATAACCATTGCTGAGCTAAAGTGGCTATCTTACCATTGGTTGAAGCTATGTTCGTTTTCTCTTTTGCGGTTTTAACCTGTGGTACGTTAAAAATACACAAGGGAAAATTACCGGCATCACTCTGACGTCGCCATTGATGGCTGGACAAATTGTCCTTTTCATCTCACAAAGAAAAGTCTTGAAATTCACCTTGATTCAGGTGAAGCATTTGATGATTCTTCAGCCATTTGCTATCTGTTGCATAATCGGCATGTGCTGGTGACCAGGCAGATGATGCTGAGCCAGAGCCGGATGCAGACCCAATGGAGGGGATCACTGAAGAAAATGTGATGGCAGATTGAGGTCAGCAGTTTTTTCTTGTCGTTTCAGCTTCGGAAAAGAAATGGACAAGGTTGATGAGGTTGATGTTGAGGATTCAGAGAAGCTTGGTGGGGTAGCTCTGAGAAACACAACAGACCAGACCAGGTATTTGATTCAAGGCTTCACACTTCGCATTCGTTGTTTTGCCTTCTGCCATCGCATGGTTAATGTGCCAAAATCATCATGCTGGACCGCAAAGCGGCAGCGATGGATCAGTCCCCCTTGGGGATCGGTCTGCTCCATGTAGATTTAATGTACAAAGATTCAGCTCCCAAAGGCCCAAAGGCTGTTGAATTTACCAAGTCAAAATGGGTGGTTGTCGTGGGAACTCGAGTTTCGCCCTGTGGACTAAGGTGTAAACCCCCATTATCCACTAGTTGCACCACCTAGACTTTTAGCATCCAAGGCGAACAGGCACCGTTCATACTACTAGTGGTGGCTATCATCATTCGGTGTAGGCTATTCAAGTCTTATAGTCACTCACAGAAAGTACCCCTAAGGCATCCGATGAAATCCTGATCCGTTGATATTACTGATGTGTATGATAATGTTCCTACTAAACATCTCCTTCAAATACTTGGCTTAGCTTAGTATTAATCCAATTATTTCAGCAAGCTCATCCAAGCTGTTTCCAGCTCAATATCCCAATTCTCCAATCTGAATGATATCTGGAAATGTCCTCAACTTTCCTCAAATCTCCTTCGTTCCCTAGCATCCTAAAGATTTGTTTCCCGAATATTAAGAATATGCTCAGATTTTCATGCAATCAAGGAGACAATATTCTATGTTCCAATTTGAGAAGTCAATTTGTTTGTCAATTATCCAATCTGAGATTGATATCTATCCAATTGTCAATTATCCAATGTTCAATTATAGGATATCTCAGTTACTGCATATCAGATTACTGACTATTTTGACAGATGTTTCAGATTGAATAATTCAACCACACAATTTCCATATTTCCATCACTTTCAGAATAAACATAGTCTTTTTGTTATTTAGGGGTTTCCTGAAATGGTGGTACCCCAAAATCATCCATTTCAATGGGATTTTCCATGAAATAAACCATCCAGCTATTGGGGTACCTCCATTTATCGAATCTGGAAAATCCAAAGATTCCAATATCTCGAAAGATTCCGCGATCGCTTTCCAGGCTTCGCCTTGGGCTGCATCTGTCTGGGTCAAGGCTCTGATGCCCCTGGCTTGGCAGATCTGCAGCATCTCGGTGGGGAGAAAATCCGCATTTCGGGATTCAGATGTTGAGATGGAGATGATGAGGGATGAGAATCCAATCATTATTTGGATATGAATAGTTTGGGTAGGTATGGATAACATGGATATCTATATATATATATGTATATATGATATATTAAATGCACTATATGCAGTGGTTTCTATTTGGAATGGTTTGTGGCTATACTCATACATGGTGGTATAGCAGTATATGACCAACTAATATAGGAGAATGATTGCCGATGGTTGCTAGCAGACGGGGCTAGTTGCCGGGGCAACTTGAGTTGTAAACAAGCATAATAGCGGGGGTCATTGTGGCAACCATCAAAATTCTTGTGATCAGATGGAATTCGTCTGAGAAGATCGTACCACACCTCAACGTGATATAGAAGATAAACATAGGGGTTTGTCGGAAAATAGGGTACCCCCAAATCCAATGGATTATCGTCATGTTCCCTATTGAGACGGCTGTAATTGTGGGTATCCCCTATTTTCAACCCATAGAAAAACCGGTGGTTTTGGCAGGTTTTTCGAGACAGCGGGTGTTCCTTCGCTTTGCAGCTTTGACCTTGGTTCTACGAAATTCAAAGAATTCCTGGAACCTTCAATTGCCTCAACATGTTGATCCTATAGATATGGTTCATAAGTGTAATTCACTAGGATTCTTCATGATTATTCCAAAAATGTCTTCCAAATGGTGGGGTTGGCAATTCATGATCTAGATAGCGCCCTCGTCGGATCGGGCCAAGGTTGGACACCTGGTTATTGCGCGGGGCAGCCCAGTTTTTAGAGCCAAGCTTGATCCCTGGATGAATGTCACCAGCAGGGGATAGTTGCATGGTTGGGTTTGAACCTATTTTCCAAGAAAGTGATTCGTTGACATGTTGACATCTGGTTGGTTTCAAACATTAATAACAATTAATAATCATTAATAATCATCCCATTCCCCCATTCAACCAGAGCCTTGGGAAACCGGCCAGGCTACATCTTGGGAGGTCCAGAGATGCCGTTGCCAGGTTCGGTTCCGTGAAAATCCCATGAGTTACTGGTGCTTAGTACGTAGGGAATGGGGGTTGCTGGGATGGTTGGTTGTTGAATGGTTATTATAGGTCATTCCCATTAACAATCTATAATAACCATGAAAATAATCATCCCAGCAACCCCCATTCCCTACGTTTAGCACCAGTAAGATGACTTTGGGGTTGAAATTTTGGCGCCTCAAATGATCGTATCTAAGCCATAGCTATATCCAAATTGGTGCCAAACATGTTGGAGCCTGGAGTAAACATCCCAGTCAAACATCGCTGTGGCATAACCACCAGGTGTTGCAACACGAGAGACGCAGCGGCAGGCGAGATCCGTGCTTCATCCCAGTACTTGTGGGTGCAGGTCAGGGGTTCTTAATGGGCAAATGGTGAACCTCCATAAGATGGGAGCTGATATAAGCCCTAAACCTATGGTATCTATGGTGAACAGTGGTGTACTAGCCAGAGAAGCCAGAAAAATTCGTGGAACTGCACCTTGTTGATCTCCCCGAATCGAAAGCGTTCACCCAGTCAGGAGGGCACCTGCCAACTGTGGGAGCCCGAGGACCGCCCAGTGGATCTGGATGGAAATCGTGTGCTAAGCTGCGATAACGGTCCACTTTTGGGGGATGGTACAACAACCATTCTGGGTGAGGGATTGGTTGTTGTTACCAAATAGTTTTTTTGTGACATGATCAAATGCCATGTGGCATCCTGATCCAATTTCCCGACTAAGGGTAAGCCTGGAAGAAATCGCAAGAGAAAGTGGCAAGAGAATTTACAATGGCCATGGATGTTTGGGGGTTTAGCGACACTGAAGAGGACTCTGCATTCTTTCAGCAGCTTTAAACTTGAGCCAACACATGATCTAGCAGGATGCATATCTCAAAAAAAAGCCACGTCCACCGATCTTCCAACCCAGTTTTTTGCACTGTTCTCATGGCAGTTTCAGAATGGCCTCCCTGTACAGATGTAGACAAACTCTCCATTTGGATGAAAATCCATTCTTAAATGAACACACTTCGATCTCCACAAGTGGACGAAAGATTTGGCCGGGTTTCTTGAAGGTGATCTTTTATCTCCCCACTAGGAAACCTTAGGAAACCCATAATTTCTGGGAGATGGTCTATAGGGAATATGTTGTTTTTTTTGTTGGAGCCCCTGAAGCAAATCCACTCATAAGTGGGGTCCATTTCTCCAGCTTCTGCAAGTCAAAATCCTATAGTTCGACCTATGAAAACCAGCTCAGTCATGCAACCCCAAG
The DNA here is from genome assembly GCA_003297045.1 of Symbiodinium sp. clade C Y103. Lineage (NCBI taxonomy): Eukaryota > Dinophyceae > Suessiales > Symbiodiniaceae > Cladocopium > Cladocopium sp. clade C. The sequence continues at coordinate 150,190 of BGPT01001296.1, forward strand.
TAGGTGCCTTAAACCATGATTCATTCAGATTTTCATTTTCAATATATATATATATATATTTTATGAATATATCCCATGATATTCCCATCAAATGGTGAGCAATCATTTCCCACTGGGAAATCGTGCAGGGCATCAACACCTGCGTCACTGCACCGGCGGGCTGCATCGCTTTGGCCTTGATCTTCCTACGTGCCCTGAGGAGACTCCATGGCTGAAAAATGGGAAGAATGGGGATTAAACCCAACATTTTATGGGAACATAAAAGGATATAAACGGATATAATGTAGTAACATGAAATGGCACACTGAGTGATACAAAGGTCTTCTTTATCGAAGTGATTTGGGAGTGTTTGAAATTTCAAATTCAGGGCTTTGACTTCGAATGGTTTAAGGAGTTTGTTCTTTGTTTTGGAGTGCACAACCTTAAGAGAAGTTCTTGAAGGAAAAGTGTTTGGCAAATCCTTTCCGATCGACCTTGAGGTACCAACTGCGAAGCTGTGGCATCACGAGTTGCCATCCCACAGAATTTGTCGGGGGCCGCAGCTGTAAATCTGGGTGGATTGATTTTTTTTGGCATTTTTTGGAAGGACAGTCTCTGTATTTCGATGACAAATTGGATATCTGCAGATCTACAGATTATCTTTCATCACAAATTATTTGGCATCCAAGAAAAAGAGTGGAAATGGCGTTGGGGAAACGCCAATGCACGGTGGAAATCCCGAATTCCACAGAGGTTGCCCTGGCAGATGTCCATTTCAGCAATTGGATCAGTGGCCACTGGGCGACCAAGGTTCCACCTGGAGCAACTGCGTAGGTGGCCTCGGTGATACAGAAAGATTGGTCCAGTTAAGAACTTTTTCAGGCTGAGGATGTTTGTTGATGCAAACATCTCAGTGTTTTTTTAATCTCAGTTGAGTTCTCTGAGAGAAAAGATGGGTTCAACGGATTTCAATGGGAAATTCTGTATCCAAAAAGTCCATACCATGCCGATGAGATGTTGAGCCCAGGCCCTGACTTCGCGTTGCTGCGCATCGTGGCAAAGAGTCTCATTCTGCCACTGGGCTGTTCCCTCGATTCCTTGATTCGTCATACCCTGCTGAGACTGTAATGTGCTAAACCCAAGACTATAAACCTCCAATTTTGAAGGTTTTATACCACCTATTTCTGGTGATATTGATTGGGATGGTTGATCATTGGGTTTGCCTCATTCTTAGTACCAACCCCACTAAAAATGCTACAATATGATGATCCCTTTGAGGCAAAGCCGACACCACCGGCTAAGGTGGGACCAGATCGAACCCACCAACGAATGGGTGGACAGGCTGTCCTGTTTGGTTTTCTCGTACCAGAAGCTTAGCTGCTCATCCAATGCATCTAAAAGTAGAACCAACACCAACTTGGGCAGTTCCACTGATAAGTGGGCTATATAACCATCTTATGGAGGTTGAAATCCCATAGTTGTACCCACGAACAGAATCTGAACAGCACCCCCAAGAATAGGGTGAGAAAGAGAAATCTCAAACCCGTTCCATCTTGGAAGCCCTGAGTTCCGACAAACTCCGTTTTGAGAGGCAAACTCCGGCCTTCCTCTCCAAGTTGTCCGCCACAAGTGGAGCTGCTTGGACCTCAACAGTGCCATGATATTTTTACATTGAAAATGTTGAGCAATCCGAGTGAAATCATCGGCAAACCGGGCAAACCCCCAATTAACACTTCGTAGTTCCAACCCCAAGCAGAATGTTTGGGAGTTACAGCTGATGATTGTTGCAGACAGACATGGCTGTGACTTTTGAGTCATCAATCTTCGCGGAGGCGGACATTGATTGGCTGCTGGTCACACAGACCAAGGCGAATTTAGCTGCAGGCCTGGCAAGGGAAAAATGCGAAGTGGGATGCAGATTTCATAGGATTTAACCAACAAAAATGAGAGTATAAACCAACAACAGTATACAATAGTGGCAATATTATGGGAATATCATCAGATATGTATAACTGACACTGATATTTGGCTGTGAAAATTGTGTTTACCCGCTAAATGGCCATTTTTATAAGGAAAATGATGATAAGCCAATTTTCAGACAAAGCCATATCTATCAAGTTATACCCACCTGAGACATCCACGCTCCACACCAAAGACCAGCACCAGGTGCCTGCTTGGCGTTGGGTTTGCGCTTTGCGGGCTCCTCCAATGAAGCCGTGAAGGAGTTGTTGATTGCCAGGCCTTCTTCATCAGCAACCCCAAAAAAAGGATGCCGAAAAGTGGTCAAAAGGATGATAGTTGATATATAGTTCCATGACATTTATGATTTATTAGTTCTATGATTTGTTCCATGATATTTTCCCCATATTTTCTCATATTTCCCTATATAGTTTCCAGGTGTCCAACCTGTCTTGGCGAGGCTACTGGGCTTCCGAGACGCCGTTCGCTCCGATGCACACGTGGCCTTGATGGCCTCAAAACCCACACCAGGTGGGGAACGGCTGACATCGCTATGGAAGCCGTGGTCCATTTATAGATGATTTATGATGATTTAACTATTTTAAGACATGGCAAACGGCAGGCTTGAACGCCCCTAAGAAGAGATGGCTGTGGTTCAAGAAAGTGGTTGAAGCTGCTGCGGAGCGCTCTACGGGTTTGAAGCTTGTCCAACAGATTTATAGATGATCTATGATTCAATGATGATTTAACTACAAGAAATGGTGATTGTACAAGTCTATCTTTAATTGCCAGAGGGTAAGTGACATGTCTCAACGCTCTTGGTTTGGTACAACCTGGGTGGAGAACTGCTGGTTGCTGTTCACTGAGTGGAAAGATATGATATTGGAAGATCACCCAACCACAAGTCGAATCACGGCCAACCATCCTGTCAAGTCCCCAATTGATGTGACGTTTTACCAACTCCTGACCCAAAACTCAGTTCTGCCAGACTTGGTTGAAGCTAAAATTACCAGAAACTCATGCATTTGCTGATGATATCCAAATTCTATGCATTCCCATTATATCCCCATCATGTTCAAAAAACAGTATGTTTTTTTCTGCAGAAGTTCCCTTGCCCTTTGGTTGTTGAATATGGCCCATTTAGTGCGATTTATTTCTGATGATTTAACGGCTTTTGACGATGGTGATATTCCAACCAGCTCCGTAAAACAAGCCTTTCGGGTAAATCCACCTGTTGATGATATCCCATGGTATTCCCATACAATATCCCCATCATGATCCTACAAAAACCGTCCTAAATTTTCTGCAGATGTTCCCTGGTCGCATTGAAAAAATCATCCCGCAGATGATGTGGATGCCATTACCCTGGAGACGTGTCAGTCCACGGTCGCCTTGGCTCTGGGAATGGTCATGGCAGGTACAGGCGCGGTTTTTGGACAGCTTGGCACGATGAAAACCATCGAAAATGCTGGTTTAATCATCAAAAATTAGGATTCTACAATGGGGTTTAATGGGATTTGAATGGGTTTTGTAATGGGGATGCATCGGGAAAACCATCTATCAATGGTGACTTATTTCGGATATGTTTTGGGTGTGGTACCGGAAAATGCGAGGAATTGCACCCGTTTCTTGAGAATGGCATGGGGATATTCGTGGGATATAAAAGTTTTATATAGAACCAACAATATTACTTGGGGTGCAGTTGGGATTCTTTCCATGGCTCTGTAATAGCTGGTTACCCTCCGGTAATCAAACATGGCGTGCTGGAAAATCCCCAATTTAGTTCCATGTTTTTTTCATCAAATGCCTATCGATAGGTGAGGTTCCCAGCCAGCCATGTTTGATGATAAGAGGGTGATCGGAAAGTGAAATTCTGCAGAGCATCCACGGACATCACAGCAGGTGATTTGGCAGCACTCCGAACGCTCAGAAGTTTGAGGAAGAAGACCTCCCTGGACACAGGCGAAGATTTTGTTGGTCAACCAACAGGTGATTGGAATGTTTTGGTCTGGCTTCAGCTTGAGCCATGGAGATAGTGGGTGAACATATCATCCAGCTAAAAGTTTTAACTGTTGGGGATGACATGTTGAGTGACTCTTTGAAATTCCCCTCAGGATTGAGAATGTTTGTTGAACACGGTCACCGAAACAAGGTTGGAAAGGAATCAGTTTTTCCTCGCCCAGCAGACTCTGGTGCCTGCTGGCAATGTGAGCCGAACAATGACGGCCCCTAGTGGGAAGGTCAAGTGTCGGATCAAGTGGATCTCAGGATTTCACGAAACCTTCCCTGACCCCCGGCACCGATCTCAACAATCTCAAGGGCGTTCCTCACCTCTGCAAATACACCTTCCTGGGTAAGTCGTCGACTGGTGAATGGTTTGCTGAACCGGTGAATGTGGTATTTTTGTTGGGACATTTCAAAGGGCGGAAGCAGTTTTGAATAGTCGACTTCTTTGAGCATATTTGATATATCTTCCAACCTAAGTTGACTATTCAAATATGGAAAGTATGATTCTAAATTCGTCACCAATAATCACCCATGATATTGGATATCATAAATCAACACAAATCATCAGTAATCCCCATATGATCATCGTATTTCGGTCGAACTTTGGAAAGTCACCCATGACGAGCCGCTGGAGCAGGTTACGGTGTGCACATGGCCACCCACATGGCCATTGGATGGGTCTGTTTGGGAGGAGGGCGCTACACCTTTGACCAGGCGCAGCACGGGGAGGATACCCTCCGGCAAACTAATGTAGAAATGGAAGGTCAGCATGTTTAATATGTAAATCCATCTGTAAACGGTCCATTTTTCCATAGGTATGTTTGTTTACTGGAGGATAAGCCATTTGTTGGCTTGTATCATCCAACTAATTGTGGAGTATAATTCTAACTAATGGATATGAGCTATAATTAATGGCACTAGTAAACCAGCCCCAATAAAGGTTCATTGTTGGGTATACTCCGAAATATGGGATGATATACAATGACCCCGAGTCATGATTAGTGAATGGGATGGTTTATTATTGAGCTTACCACAGTACCAAATTCTAATATGAATCATAGTCCTTACCCATTGGTTGGAATTATACCCCATAATCAGTTTGAATATAAATACTGCTGCAACCCCAAAAAGATAAAGTTGGTAAAGTCTAATCCTAAAGCAGTGATGAATTTAACTTCTTCTGCATCAACTGTTGCTATTAGATTGATGGGATTGCTCCGAATCTGTCTGAGAAGTGCTACATGAGTGGACTTTGTTCCCCACATCTTTGTGTGGGGTTGTTGTTTTTTGTTGTGTACCCGTCGCCCTCCCGCCTTCCCGCCCGCCGCCTCTCACACACAACTTACTCACNTTCCCCACATCTTTGTGTGGGGTTGTTGTTTTTTGTTGTGTACCCGTCGCCCTCCCGCCTTCCCGCCCGCCGCCTCTCACACACAACTTACTCACACACGCCTCTCACACACAACTTACTCACACACAACTTACTCACACACAACTTACTCACACACA